>JAODJX010000027.1:3420767-3432079 GCA_026776945.1 Isichthys henryi | reverse complement strand
TCCATTTTCCAAACCGCTTATCCTTACTGGGTCGCGGGGGGTCCGGAGCCTATCCCGGAAGTAATGGGCACGAGGCACCCTGGATGGGGGGCCAGCCCATCGCAGGGCATGCGTATATCATGTCCTACTGTATATGACGTCCAGTCTTAAACATCAGACCTGAATTGCTTGCTGAGGAATTGAGATTCGCCCAAGGGTCTTCAGCCTTTACCGCTAAGATTTATACAACAATGGGCTCACTCACAGCAAACACATTGCACTAAGCTTGCCACTGGCTTCCCAAATCACCTTACGGAAAATTCTTGCACATGTTCATTCTGATGTGATGTTACCCCCCCCTCCCCCCCACTCTCTTCCCCCTCTTGTGAATAATGCTGTGTTTGATAGACCCCCCTCTTTGAGGAGAGCATAGGCTTTTCCAAACCACACTTTACCAAGGGAACAACTGAAGCAGCAGCTTGCTTCAGAATTGAATTCCACGGCAAATTTCAAAACGATGAACGAATGAATGAATAAATGATGAATGAATGAATGAATGAATGAATAAGGTCTCAAAATCCAAAAAATAGCCAGGATGCTATAATAGGAGTCAATCATCAATCACCACTTCCCAGAGGCAACAGCTAAAGTCACACCTTGGGGGGTGGGGGAGTTGCAGAGTCACAGAAAAGGATGAGTCTCTTGGCATACATGAAATAAAATCAATAGCAGACCTAGTGTTCCCTGGTAAGCCACTTCCATCTTGGCTCCCTGTCAGTATCGCTTTCCCATATGGTCTATCTTGTCTTTCCTCTGCAGCTGGTGAAACTTCCACGGAAGGTCAAAAAAAGATAAAGGCGCACTGAGAGGGTGAAGAAACACAGGCAACTTCTGTGTGACCCCACTCCATGCTCCATATTTCACTCCCGATGGACCAACGTTTGATTTGACAGTGTGATGTGCTAACGGCCAGTGCAAACCGGAATTAGTGGTCTGGTTACGCTTATGAATAATCAGGAAAAAACTTTCAGATGAATGATACAACACAGCAAACACCCAGACTGTCTCTTTTGTTCTTCCAGGCTTGGGCCACGTTTCCTTATGAGCTGATAACAACTTTTAAAGAAACGTTTTTCTCTCACATTTATGCTGTTTTTATGAAGATGTGGCCTACAAATGGTTTGTTAGAACAAATCATCTAAACATCTTGGTTTATCCTATTTAAAAGCATTTAATCCCTTTCAAAAATCCAATTTGATATTTGACAGAAGACGATACACAGTTGACGGAATGTATAAAATTTAAGCCTGAAGAATGTTGATTTGAAGTGTTGTTTCTGGTTCCTGGAATTGGTTAGAAATGCACTGGAAAGAATTTAAGGTTTTTACTACTCATAAACTCAGTGGCCAGTCCATACATTAAAAAATTTGAACCAGTTTGTTGCTGAATCACACCTTCAATGAATAGACCTAACAATGGCCTTGACATAATAATAGTTCGCATCTTTGTTAACTCTCACTCTCTTCCATTTCCATGTTTTGGTCTGAGTGCCCCAAACATCAATACTAATATAGAGGTATATATGTGAGGTCCAAATGAAGATAGTAAAGATCTATATGCAATCCTTTCTACAGAGAGACACAAGCTATCAAACCACGTTACAGCACATTAGCTCCCAACGGCTAAAGCTCATCACCGAGACACTAAGAGGAGACAGAATCTGCAACCGCTGATCTTAAGTCCAAGTTTTTGTGATTGAATGGGGAACTATAAATATTAACACGTCGCAGCTTGCAATATGGGAAATATTTTTTTTTCCCATAATGACAGCTGACTAAGGATTGAGAGGCAGCATAGTTGAGTAGCAATTTCCTAGTGAGATAACATAAGATTGCACCTGCTTAAAACCGGCAGAACAAAATGGCAAGCAGGCAGAATAGTAAATCAGCCCTTGGGATGTAGCGTACCATCCGGCATGCACTCCAACGGTTAGGGATGTAAAATATAAACTGGAAAGGGTTCCGAGTTCACATGGCAATCCTCCAGCAACCTCCTCAAGGAGAGCACAAGGATAGATGCATTTAAATGAACAGCACAGTAAAAAATATAATGATAAAAAAACAGAATGAAAAAAGCACGGTGAGCTGCCCCAGGTGGTTAACCCGGAAGGATGAACCAGTGGCCGTGTGTTGACCCAAGCCTACTCACAGTAGACGTCAACGCGAATGGACTTGATGGCGGGTGAGCCCAGGCCGTTCTCAGCCTTGCAGTAGTAGCGCCCCCCTTGGTGCCTCTGGATCTTGGCGATACGCAGCGTCTCGTTGAATACGCTGGAGTCCTGGAAGCGATCTGAGGCGCTGCCTGCTGTCTTGGTCCATCGTATCTAAGCGACAACAAGGATAAGGAGGTGGAGTTAATGTAGCAGGATGTGTCACTAAAAAGAGCTGGGAACTTGCAGATTACATTCCTGGTTCAAGTGTCTGCTGTGGTACCCTTTATATACTTGCAGTACCCTACAAGTTGGACCCTTTAACCGACCTGCCCTAATAGTTGTACTCTTCAAGTACTTCCATAATAGTTGTACCCTTCAAGTACTTCCATAATAGTTGTACCCTTCAAGTACTTCCATAATAGCTGTACCCTTCAAGTACTTGCCCTAATAGTTTTATGCTTGATGCACTTACCCAACAAGTTGACCACTTCAAGTACTTCCATAATAGTTGTACCCTTCAAGTACTTCCATAATAGTTGTACCCTTCAAGTACTTCCATAATAGCTGTACCCTTCAAGTACTTGCCCTAATAGTTTTATGCTTGATGCACTTACCCAACAAGTTGACCACTTCAAGTACTTCCATAATAGTTGTACCCTTCAAGCATTTGCCCTAAAAGTTTTATGCTTGATGTACTTACCCTGCAAGCTGGCCCCTTCAAGTATTCGCCCTAATAGTTGTACTCTTCATTTGCTTGCCCAACAATCTGTTCATTGTCATTAACTACTCATTTATTTTGAGTGGTGATCTGGAACCTATCCTGGCAAGCGCAATTGTGATAGACCCGGGAGGGGACACAAATCAACCACAGGACTCTCGCATATTAGCATCTTAACACACATGACCACAAACCAAGGGCAAGCTGGGGCATTGGCCAAAACTGCGGCAGGGAAGATGTGAAAAAGTATAACATCTCCTCCTGTATGTAACCAGAACTGAAGAACAAAGCTACAGTAGCAATCGGCTACATAGCACAATCCAACCCTGACAAACAACTTCCATTGCTAAGAGGGATTCCCATTGATATTCATGTATGTAGGGTGGTATGCAAAACCATATTCAGTTTGATACGCTTCAAATGAATATGAAACATATGTTACAGGTTCAAGGAAAATGTTACACCTATTCATTCTTCTTCCAACTGCAGCTATTTATCACCAGCCAGGTCAACTCTCCACAAACAAGTGGCCCTTATTCAGCTCCTCTTAGAAGTAGCAGTAGGGGATCCTCTGAATGTCTCTGTAAGGTGCAGGAGAGTGGAGCTGTGTCTCCGGGAGGACCTTTTGTAAACTTAATTGCAGCCATGAGAATTATTCCCGAGGAGCTGCATGGAAGCAGCCAGGATTTCAGGGGACTTACCAAAACAGGGTAACAACAGGCAAAAACAATCAATAAGTCACAAATGAAACATAATCCTCAGTTATATAAGATTAGCTCAAGCCTCAGTGCTTTTTAGCAGCCTGAAATGACGGCTCACTGCCACCTACTGTAACTCTGGTATATTGCATCACATAGCTGAAGAGGCAACGATGTAGTTTTCATCAATAGCTTTCGTGGGGCGACTGAGCTGAAAGCCCCTAATGTTAATGCTGTTTTTTGCCACTGATGTTTCCTTTAGTATAAAAATATAAAATAATGGTATAAGTTTTGCACTTCATCCGACAAGGCTTCTGACTTCTGTTATCCTGTGAAACAGATCTGATGAACTACCACGGTGCCTAGTTTGGAAGTATTTAATTCAGTTCAGAAGGCATTTTGTGTAATCTGAGTTTGTACGTTTCCCATTCATTTGAAAAGAACTCTGCTTATTGTAGTCCGCAGTTTACAAATACGTTTTAATAACACAGGTCAAACCCTGAGCAATGTGCAAGGCTACCACAGCCAATTAAGTTCAATGCAAGGCAAATTATACTTCAAATAGTCAGATGAATGTCGTACAAACGCTTGTACTCACTCAGATCATTTGAGATCACATTCCCACCTGGTCGGCCGCTAGACAGCCAGGTGGCCACCATTCAGAGCTATGGTACTCGATGTGAATGTTTCCTTCACTTTTCACACTCGAGACACAACATGTTTCACATGGCAATTAAATAAGTAATGTAATTCTGTGGGGGGGGGGTTACATCACATATGTAAGGGACACTTCAAAAGTGCAGGGAACTAGGAATTACTTGGGGCTGCCAAACATATACCGGTTCAAACCAGTTCTGTAGGATATCCAGAACCATTACAAGAAGAGTAAGCATTTTTTTTCCTATTAGCGCATGCCACCGCTAACCTTTACATTTATATGTGATTGATCATGGGTGGAGCAGAGCAGCGGTACTGCTGAGGGCTGTTGCAGTCCCCCTGGGGCACACGGAGTGCTCCAGCCCAGCCGCTGAGTGGAGCTAATCGCCCATTCAGGCCTGGCAAAGCCCCGCAGGGCTCGTCTGAGGCCTCCTGTGTGGGGTGACCTACATTGCAACAACACTCCCGTTCATCCGCACAGCTCTTGTGCAAACAAGGGAGGGGTTGGCGGTGTCTGGAGTCACTCCAAACCTGTGGGGTTCGATTCAGAAGGGGAGACCAGGAACTACCAACTTCACTGACAGCACCCCCAGTCCCCCCCCCACCCCCACCCTACAAATTACTCCCTGGAATCTGCCAATCGTGCCGGAGCTGCACCTTCCCGCTCTCCACAGGCACACTGAGCAATTCCTCGTGGCATCAAACTCGTACGGGGAACATAGGGGGGTGCCATGCGCAGTGGGCCGAGGGAAAGCGGGGGCCGGGCCCTCTGGTGCGGCGCCGAGGCGAAGCCGGGGAATCCATTTCATGCTTTACTGAAGATCGAGGGAAGGGAGGCTTTGTTTACAAGGCTATCGCTGCTGGTTAGGGATAACGCCGCCTCAGAATTCAGGAGACTTATCAGTGGCTGCTCTCAATAGACTCAGGTGCTCAGTGAACCCTCCTCCCTGCCAGTTTAACTCTTCGATTTACAGATATTCCTGCAAACGGGAGGCTCACCACTGCACCTGGAACCAGAACCTGTGGCTTGTGGCTCCTATGATGCAACAAACACTGGAAATAACACAGCAAATGCAGTGACTCAAAATTAACAAGAGAAATATACATTCCCTTACAGGGGGATAGAGGGGTGGAATATGATGAATTTATTTAGCCTGAATTGCATAAGGCACAGCACTGACAGAAGTCCGCAAATACTGAGAATGTTAAAATTAAGCAACGCAGAAGAAATATAAAGTTTTAATTCGTTCCAAGGTTTTTTAAATATGTTGTGCAACTGTCTACATTGGAGGCCTTAAGAATCCTTGACAGCTTACTTCAAAAGTGACAGATATTTACCTTAAAATGAAACTAGTCAAAAAAGTTACTCTAATTTTTACCATACTGCTAATCTCATGCAAGTTAGCAGATGTGCCCAATAATCTGTGCAGGTGGTGTATGTGTCTGGTAAATTGGCCCATGTGCCTGGTCGCCCATCCATATTGGCCAGAGGAACCACACAGGATGTGCGGTGTCTAGTAGCCCATGCAAGTTGGCCCATGTGCTGAGCAAACAAGATGGCCTGTTTCTAGCAGCCTGAGCTGCTTGGCGAGTTATTCTAGCAGCCTATGCCAGGTAACCCAGTCCCGCTTAAGTCACCCTTCTTTATTCTTGCAGTCTGTCTCTAAATGCAACATTTAAGAATCAGTGTGAACAGTATAACATGCCCAACCATTTCATGTACAATTTACAACTATTAAATCAGAAAACAGATGGACCCATTTTTCACTTGGACTGAAGAGTTAAAATAGAACCTAAAAAAATTAACAAACAGTTCCAACGGGCCAGGTATGAATGAAGAGGCTACCTAGCGATTCTTAAGCTCTTCATTAACCACCACTACACCCACGACAAATACGATGGAAGATACAGAATAGCTGGTAGTGCTAACTATTTACAGGCCACCACATGTCAAGGAGCGTGTCCACAAAAGTTAAAGATGAGGAACCATTGAAATCCTGCTTCTTGTTTCCATCAGTGCTGATAATCCAGGGTGCTTCTCTCCAGCCAATTAAAGCACTTGCCCTTCAGTACTGAGTGTCATTCACTGCTCGGCCTTGCTGTACTATCCTCTGGTACATCCTCCACATAACATGACCATCTCATAGCAATATCATCAACAACAGGACTTTTTCAAATAGGTATATATATATGTATATATTTATATAAAATAAATAAAGAAATAAATCTTCCTTCCATGTAATGAATTATTATTTGAAATTTCATGAAAGGGTGATTTATAACTGGTATTCATGGCAAGATTACTCAAGTGCTTAAGGGATTTTTCAGGAGAATTATTCTGCTTATTTTTGGAGGCTTGCCCAGGCATCTCATTTGTAAAATTAAATATTGTTTTTTTTTTGTTTTTTTAGTGGAAAAGGTTAGCTTTTGGGGAGGGGCTGCGGGGGAGGGGCAAGCAGCGGGGGCAGCGAGGCGGCACAGTTGGTACGGAAGCCACACTCTACAGGTTTCACCCAGCGCTTCAAGACGGATGCCCCCTCACCCAATGCCCACAGCAATGAAGAGACCTTGCAGGCATTCGCGGCCTCGCTCGCCAGAACGGAACCTCTCGCCCCAACTGATCCGCCCCTCTGTCTGTCCCCAAACCACTTGGCTGGAACGCAAACCCCCGCTCTACCCTTCCCGACAGACAGACGAGGGCTCCCGACGACCAGCAGGGTCTTCAGCTGGGCAGAACGGCACAGACGATTACAAAATGTAAGCACTGCAAATCCCTCTGGATGAGGGCATTAACAAATCGACGGAAAAGAATAAATCACCATAAAAATGCTATTAAGACCTTAGCAGCTGACAGCCACTCTATAATAGCCGTGCAACTGAAGTCTGTGTACAGACATACAAAACAATACCATTACCACATCGCCTTCTGAACTGTGTCACAGGCCAGGCACTGGGACTGATGACAGGAAACGAGATGTTCTCAAAGGCTCCCTCTATAGGCTAAGTGGAGAGGAGCACCGGGATGCTGGTGCCTGGCCGTAGTAAACGTTGAGGGCCCATTTTAAGTATACCCTGCTGTACCATTCAGATATCGTGGCTCACTGCCTCCATCTACGGAAAAATACGGCACCACCATTGATATGACCTTTCTGTGAACTGCTCTGAAGCCTGCTGTGATTTCTTGTAGCCTTTTCTCGTCTGCGCCTGGCAACAGAGCTCCATGAACCAAGGCCTGTCACATGTTGGGCCACAGAAAGATGTGGTTGGACCTCTGAAGAATTCTCTTAACCACCTCCTCCAAACCGTAGTTCCATAATCCATGCTCACACACTCGTGGGCTCCCCCTAGTGTCTGTGCCCCTGAACATCTTCCCCATTCTCTCCCCTAATGGGCAGCCCTGGTTAATCAGTTTGCAATCCATCTGATAGGAGCCCATCTAGCAATGTACCCATGCACCTGTTTCTTTGGCTCTTTTCAATACCCACTTTGCAAACCGTGCCATGGTGCTTTGGAGAAAACGCTGGCATATGCCACCCGAGCGGGAAGCCCCCAGGGCGTGCCACCGGCCCCTGGTTCTCTACACACACGCTTATATTTGCATGGGCACAGGTGGCATCTAAAAGCCATCCAGGTTATATAGTGGGCGAACACACACATGTAGAGGTCCAATGGAAAAGACCAGCTGTGGCCAGCAACCCTCACCTACAGACGCATGATGGAATCCATCCTCATCCCCACTGAGCACCGCCGAGTCTGCAGATGGCTGCTCCAACCATCACCGGCACACATCTGTCTTTACTTCAGGACATTTTCTTCACATGATGCCGCAGAAAAGCAGGCAACATCATCAAGGACTCCAGTCACTGTGAACCCAGCCATCTTCTACCAGGAACATCAGCACTTAGCAATGGGCTGTTCAACGGCAGCTGATCACTTACACATTCGACCATCATCGCTCTCATCTGTCCTTTGTTGCTTCAGTTTTGATTTATTTTGCCATTTTGCCTTATTTGTTATTCGTTTGCGTTATAAATTTGCTGCTCCTGTTGTCCGCGTTAGTTACTGCTGCTGTTATCATTATTGTCTGACGCTGCTACTCTTTATGAGGTTATTATTTATTATATGATTATTTGTTAATGTGCTATTAATCAACAGCCTGCAGCAGGCTTGGAAGTAAGCATCTCATTGTATGAAGGACATAGGAGAGTAATTGTGAACTTATTATATTCACTTGCGGCTTTCTTTATATGTTCCGGAACGTTCCCCGGAGGGCATGCGAAGGCGATCCATCAGATGCTGCCCGCAGACATCCGTCGCCACGGACACCACGTATAGAAAGCGGAGGCCTCGTGGAGCCTGCCGCCCACCCGCTCTATTAACGGACGGCCATCTCCGCAGTCTGCCACCTGCCACCCTGCATCCGCAGCCTGCCGGCCTCCGCGGGGAAGGCTGGCACACCGTCGCCGAGCCGCCATCATGCCAGCATAGACGGCAACCACACGGAACCCCCTCCCCTCCATCCCTGAAGGGCAATTCCCACAGGTAAGCCCTTCAGCTACAATTTTTCCGTAGTGGAATGGGAGGGGCAGATTCAGGCCCCCGCTGATGGCTGACTGAAAGAGAAGATGATGGCTGACTAAAAGCAGGCCCTGTCCTCCATCACTGCTGTGGTTTGGACCTGCAGGCATCAGGCCATGGTCACAGGAGCTGCCACTGTAATTAAACCAGTGCGGTGACATACAAGTGCAGTGACATACCAGTGCCCACCTCCCAGTTGTAACCTAGTTCAGGCTCAACAAATTAGCATAAAGCAATCACCCTGAGCGTCTTCTTTGAAAAACCCAAAAGGCACAAAATGCTGCACAGGTGACAGAACAAAGCAAATTTATCACTCAGTATTACTCAGAACAGTGTCCGTAGCAGAATCCGGGAGATTAAAGGAGTGTTGCGTTGCGAGTCCTTGTTCCTTCCCTTATAAGTTCCTAAAGCGCAAGGAGGCATCCTACACAGAGTCTCTCTCTCATCTTTGTGCATGCATCTCATTACGCAAATTATTCCCTTGTGGAGCACTGTGGTGGACGCCAAAAAAGAAACAGAAGGGCGTGATACCCAAAAACGAGGTGTCCCCGGTCATTAGATCCTTAATGGAAGTATAAGAATGTTGGCCAAATGCTGCGATGTGTGTGCGGTCAGAGCGGAGAAACAGTCCACATCTCACAAACGCAAGTGCAGCATTACCAAGGCCTCTGGAAACCCGTTGGCATTTTTTGCATCTTAAATAAACAGGATAAATAAACTGAACACAACAGTACTCACTACACATGGCACACATGAATTTGATTTTAATTTCATTTTTATATTCTAAAGCATAGCTCCCATGTGCTAAATACATTGTTTCACCTTTACTGCAGTGGAAGGAAAAGGTGATTTCAGTCATCAAGTGTGTGCTTGACAAGGCCCTAAAAATT
Organism: Isichthys henryi; assembly: GCA_026776945.1. NCBI lineage: Eukaryota > Metazoa > Chordata > Actinopteri > Osteoglossiformes > Mormyridae > Isichthys > Isichthys henryi. The sequence goes on along the minus strand of JAODJX010000027.1, from coordinate 3,422,347 downwards.
GTAAGATTATGAAAATAAGGTGATATTCAGAAATTTAAAGAGCTGGTAAGTATTCAAGAAAGAAGCTGTACAGCCCAGCTGTCTGGATTCAAAGCACGCAATACACAAAGACTGAAGGGTAATTCATGTTAATACGCTGCTGTCTTTGTTTATCTCTCTGCTGCACCATCTCAAGAGAAGCGCGGCCTAGCTGAGGTCCTTGAGCACCATCACCTTGGGGCTAACAGTCGAAATTGGCGCCATGCTCGCCCTTGTGTTGTACTTTGCGTCCAAAACCCGTGCAGACCACTGTGACATGAAGAGTGATGTTTGCTTTGTGATTACTGACACAGCGAGTCGCTGTTCTCAAACAATGTATCCCTGACTGGCTTGGCCAGGGGTCAACTAAAAGGGAACATCTGTGTTAGGAAAGGCAGGTTTGCTGGTCCGTCTGTGGACATCCACCAAGCAGTGTAAGAAATACTGTACAGGCGGCTGCTGACTCATACATATGTGTGCTGGAGAAGAATCTATCACAATGTATATTGGGGAAGAACCTATCAATCACTATTGATTTGGGAGGTCTGTCATGGAATGAAGGTTCATTTTTCAAGGGACTTAGATGATGTGAGGTACAGAACTGCATACTGACACACCAGGACCTGCAGCCTAGAGAATGAGCGGTTAACAACCGTTGATTGGCAAGTCTTTTAGTACTGAGAGGGGATACTGTCAGACACTGTAATATTTCTCCTCTCCAAGGTTGAGAGAGGCCACATGTTGCTGGCATATGGCCATAGTCTAGCCCGAATGAGGTCTAGCAGCTCAGAGAAAGGGAAGTCCCAGATTTAAACAAATTAGGACAGAAAGGATAAAAACAGAGGTGAAAGAAGCGATTCGTTCCCTGTTTATAACTCTTGCAGTGATGCAATGCCCCGCAGAAAAACCTTGCGTAATGGACTCATCTAAACCGACATGCTCACTGACCATCGGTTAAAGGTCCCATGTGCTTTGCGGCCTTTGAACTGATCGACAAAGGATCCCATTTCCCAGTGCTATTCAATATGACAGCTATAGGTGCCTTGGGACACTTTTAGAGTGTCTGTTGATGTTTGGTACGTAAACAGAGGTTAAAGGTTAAACACTTTCCCTTGGGGGGGGGGGGACTTCATGTCTTTTGAAGACAGAGCCCTTAGCTTTACTGATAAAGCAGCATTTCCCCTCACCAATTACAGTCCAAAAAAAAACATATAAGAGCTGTCAGTCTTCAAGAAATAATCTCGAACCAGTGAAAAATTCATACCATGCTACATTCGCAATGCTCCTATGGAGATTTGATATAGAAACAATTGCCGTTGGTTTTGTTTTCTGTCTTTCTTAGTAATAAATAAATAAAAGTAAAACATAAATAAAATGCACTTAAATGTCACTAAATGGGGGCGGCATGGTGGTGCAGTGGTTAGCACTGTTGCCTTACACCTCTGGGACCTGGGTTCGAGTCCCCGCCTGGGTCACATGTGTGCGGAGTTTGCATGTTCTCCCCAAGTCATCGTGGGGTTTCCTCCGGGTACTCCGGTTTCCCCCCACAGTCCAAAAACATG
>JAODJX010000027.1:3386680-3399342 GCA_026776945.1 Isichthys henryi | reverse complement strand
CGGGATAGGCTCCGGACCCCCCGCGACCCAGTAAGGATAAGCGGTTTGGAAAATGGATGGATGGATGGATATTCATAACCTACTAAATAGACTATAATCTACTAATTTAGTATTCTTGGCATAATCATACTAAAAATAGCATAAATTTATTGCTGTGAATTAGGGGTGTGTGATGTGACGATATTAGATTGTGAACGATTAAAATGTCTCAATGATCTTGATTAGATGATTAGTATCGTTCTACAGTGCACATTCTATCAGTTGCAGTTCTATGGCTCATACACGCATCTAAAGCTGTTTTGTCAGCCAAATCTATTTCGACATGCCAATAAACCGTTAATAGCAAACAGTAGGTAGTCCCTTGGATTTCTTCCTCTCTCCCTTTCGCGCCCTTGTCTCAACATGCAACGCGCAACATGCAACATATTCCCTATTGAACGATGGACGGCATCAGGGGTCGGTCCCAAAAAACAGTTTGACATGGGTAATATGGAACTTCTTCGGGTTTTCCAAAACCAGCATGGTGCAAACAACATTTGTTTTCACAATTTGCAAAAGGTAACATTCACATGTTGGACGTCAGTGCGAAGAACTTTTTTCACCATCTCTAAAGAAAATCCCCAATAGAGTCTGCTGATGGTCAGGCAGCAAGAGCTGCTGCACCCACACAGGAACGTGCAAAAAAAGTCATAAAAACTAAAATGAAAAAGAATCATGAAAAGATTGTGGATCACGATCCTGCCTAAAAAAATAGTGCTTATGATATTTTTGCCAAATCGCCCATCCCTACTACGAATGATGCAAATTAGGACAGCAGCCTACAGCAGCTCCTAGTCTGTTTCATATACATGTACACCATACAGCAATCAGATAATGAAAACCACACATTGTTTCAGTGACAGTCCTTTGAGGTGCAAATTCTATAGCATATTTTTCTACTGTACATTTATTATTTTTTTATCGGTTTTTTAAATCAATGCAGCACTGTTTTGACAGGATTGCACAGACTGTACCACAATTGAGCACTAACATCTTCAATGTTCTTCAAAGACCTCGTATCTCATCCAAAGTTTGAATTATAGTTTAAAACAAACAAAGGAACTGTATCACGAAATTAGATATGGTTCATAAAATTTAGATTTATTTATTTATTTTTAATGTTCAACATGAAAGATTTGCAATAGTTTCCAGAGCCGATAATAATGTGGATTAACACATACCACAGTCCAAAGGCAGGAAAAAACATAATTTGCAGCAGGAAGATAGATTATGCAAAAAGCACAGAGACTTTGCAAAATGAAAATGCTGAAATTTTAAGACACCAGACTCACAACCTCAAACCACCAGCACATCCTGCACTGGGGCCACGTTCATAAATAAAGATTCGCTTGAAAAGACTCTGCAGGATTATGCCATTAATCTTCCATGACAAAATGCCACAGGAAAGTACGAGGAATCAGAACACCCTCCCAAACAGACCGATGCGGGGGTGGGAAGAGCACCATCTTGGGTGGGGGACATATATAGAATCACGCTCAAGGTGGTAGCCCAGAAGGTCCACGGCCTCGTCCTTCATGCCGTTCTGGAGGGGGGGGGGAGGCCCTGTGTCCGACAAGGCTGACAGAACTCTGACCCAGAAAGCTGGGAGTGTGTTAACGAAAGGCACCATTGGGTCAGGAACAAACGCGCCTCTGTGGGATCTAACATCTTCCAGTTTCCCGTCCCCAAGCTTTAGCCGGTGCAATAATAAGTCATGGGTGAGTTATAGATAAGATGGTTTCACATCAGTGGTCAGATATACGATTACTACAGAACTAACAAAAGCAAAACTCATTATGAACCTGAGAAAAGATTATTTATGATTATTATGTCCTGCCCTTTCACTTTCAGAGCTAAAGCTCTTTTTTATATCTGCACGCCACGCTACTCAGAGACAAATAAGTTTCCAAAAGTTTCACTGACTCCGTGATTAGAAGTTTCTAATGATTTATCTTTCATAGCAACTTTTTTTTAGACGTTACCAAGAGCGGTTGAATGTAAATGAAAATGGCTGTGAACAACAAAAGCGTTTTACACCACAGCCGGAGTATTAATCATGGCTGAGCGGTGAGAGAAATTACAAAAAAAAAACTCATTATTGTTCCAGGGTCCTTATTGGTAATTAATGTCAAAAGATGACAAACTTTGTTGACAGTAGGTGACTGCACCTTGCATTCCCCTCGCTGTGTTCCATCTATTGTTTGCTGAAAAGAGGAGACAAGGAGACATAAAACCCAATGGAAGCAAGTGTTAGCGGTGGATGAACCAGGGTTAAACAAATGAACACCACCCAGGGGGCGGGGGGGTCATGCTTGACCCTCTGTGACTGTATATTATCATGTATTATTATTCCATGTTAGACTTTCTAGAGGTCAAATACATCAAGAAATATTTGTTTACTGTATAATTTGCAAAACAAATGTAAGTACATGTTTGTTTGATTACGAATTAAAGATGAAATTCATCTTTATTGAGGTTTCATATTTAACCTAATAAAATTTCCCACAATGTTCAAAGGATTGTCTCCCAGGTAAGACAGACCCAGTCTGCTGATCTAGTCATCACCAACAAACCTGTCAGTGACAGATCACCTGGCTGATCGCAAACCCCGCCCCCAAGTCGCTTTAACCATCTGCACCTTAGAACACGTTTGTCATTGAAATACTTTTTGATCTGTAGAAGTATCCAGGAAATGGGCCCATGGCATTTTCACAGGGTTGTTCTGCTTTCCATTACCCCCAGAATACTACCAGGGCTTTTGGCACCATGCTGAAATAATCAAATTTTGTTATAACCTATCAGATTAATTATGAACATTTTAGCACTTCGGTAATAAAGGACAATACGCATCATCATATCAACTAACACATATAGACAGGAAGTTGCAAAGGAGTACAAATGATCTAAAACTTTACTCATTCATGCTCATTCACATTAAGCCAGGGTCTTTTTAGAGACTTGACCTCACGTCCTTATATTCTAAAATGTTCCAAAAAACTACCCAGTACTGTACTCAACAATGTGTCTCCGGAGATTTATATTTCTGCAAACCCGTCCTTATCGATGATTGTCATTCAATTATCCAATTGCTTTTTTTCCTCCCTAAGGATGCATGCAGACCTTGGCCACTGTCCTGCCCTGATATCTGTCATTTCCTGAACCCAGCCAGATTTAAGAAACGAGGCCCTTTCCTCAATGAGGAGATGGGGAAGGTCATGGGGAGCTGGCTGGGTGAAACACTCCCCGGTATTGACGCGTTCAGCAGGTTAGCTGGGGTCATCATTAGCTTGGCTGTCACGCGTGACCCATTAAGGAAAGGGCCGAGAAATGCATCACAAAGCAGTGTCCCATTTCCATGGTGTCCCTGGCGGTTTGCACAGCTCACAATGTTCAGTCGCATGGCCTTTCTTATTTTACTCCACATCTTAAAAAGGGATGAGATCCAGTTTGATTTATAGAAAAGAGGTGGCACTTACAAATAGTTAGAACAATGGGCTGTCTAAGATAAATATAGTCAATACACTCTGTGGGTGAGGTGCTTTCAGACTGGCAATGTGGCAAGAGAACATCTGAAGGTTGTGAGCTTCTAATGCCGAGTGCTGACTTCACCAACTGAGCAGTCACTGCATCTGTGGACCATGAGTCAACACTGTTAGAAATGTAATTTGTAACAATGCTGAACAGCTCTGTTTGCCTAATTTGACATTTACGAGCCATGAGATGACCACCCCACCCACTCCACCCAATCCCCCAACTACAATCTTCAGATACAGCTAGTGGTTTCCTTGTAACGATGGAGGCAGCAGAAACAGGAAGACAGAGTTTGATGGCCCTTCCAGCATCTACGTCCAGCTTCAACAGGATCACTCATTGGGCTAACCCCTCCTCCGGCATCCCAGCACAACCCGAGCGAAAGCTAGCAAAGAGGCAGAGATCGATAGGAATCGACTGTGATGTCAAGGCCATGTGGCACCTGTCAATATCCAGCCACCATGCTGACGTGCCTGCACTTCTCAGGCTCCAAAACAAACTGTGGATCATTCCTTCATAGGCCAATGCTTAGCAACTAATAGCAGTTGCAGTGCTTTAGACGGAACAACTCGGTAGGTAGCATTGTAGCCTTTTCCCATCCCCTGGCTTGTCCTCCCTGTTTTTCAGTGCCGGTTTCTTCTGGGTGCAGAAACATGCATTCAGGAATTTTGTATTCTGCAAATTGGCCACAAAGTGAGCCCTGCGATGCACTAGCATCCTGTTGCGGTCGTTCTCTGAACTCACTGCAGTGCTATACTGGCCGAGCAGCTAGGCCTGAAGCAGAAGATACAATGATATCATGAGAGGTGGCTCCAGTGACCCTCACCAGAAAAAAAAAACTGTTGGAAAATGGTGGGGTAAGAAATGGCCCAGACACATGGCACTATTACCTGATGGAAATTAGGCCTTTTAAGAGGAACATCTGACAAACCTGAAATTGCACCATAAGCAAATAGAAGAAAAAAAAAAACGTTTCAGCAACAAGGAGAAATGCCTGGCTCTGCACAGCTTGCACTCCGCGGTGCTCTCTGCAGCTCCAGCTGTGCAGAAGCAGCCGGCTGCTGGCTCCGCCGCTGTTTGCGTGAGGGGGACCCTTCAGCAGTGGCAGTAGCTATGCGTAGCTAAACCGCACCATTTCCTCACTGGCTTCGGGAACCTGGTGTCCACAGTGTTAAAAAAGATGCCGCCATGTGCCGCATCGACACCTCTGAACGTCTTTCCCCTGGTTACGTCGCAACCTTGGCAGCGTAATCAGACACCTCTGCCGACACAGAAGTGGCTCCTCATCTCACGCTCCCACTGGACAATGACTCCAGGTGCAAAGCATAAGAGTTGCCTCAAATGCCGCACATGTAGGAACGATGTGATTGGATAGGTGACGAACACATTATTTGTCGACTGAAAAAAAAATCAGTTGACGATATGCCACTATCCCAAAATACCTAAAGAAATGGGGCCTTGTTAGCTTTATTGATTATAACACCTTTAAAAGTAACACACATATCTTGCAAGAAAACTTGATTTACTGGTTTTTGAACTTGAAAACTATAGAAAGTCTCCCAGGAGATACAATCACTCAACACTAGCACTTTATTAGGAACACCTGTACACATGCTTATTCATGCAATTATCTAATCAGCCAATCATGAGGCAGCATCACAATGCATAAAATCGTGAAGATACAGGTCAGGAGCTTCAATTACTGTTCAAATACCAGAATGACGGAAAAATTACATTCAAGTGATTTTGATCATGGCATGATTATTGGTGACAGACGGGCTGGTTTGAGTATTTCTGTAACTACTGATCTCCTGGGATTTTCACGACAAACAACGTCTCTAGAGGTTACTTACAAAAAACGTCCCCTGTTGATGAGAGGGGCCAGGTTCAAGATCACAGAAAGGCTACGGTAATAAAGCCAACATTCTGCAGAACTGCGGTGAGCGTAAAAGTATCTCCAGTGCACAACACATCAAATGTTGAGGCAAATGGGCTGCAACAGCAGGCGGCCATTTTGGATTCCTCTTCTGTCAGCCAAAAACAGAAAGCTAAGGCTGCAGTGAGCACAGGCTCACCAAAACTGGACAGCTGAAGACTGGATTCATGAACATGACAATGACTTCAGTGATTTTCAATGACCTTCCAAGTCATCAGATCTGAATTTGGATGTGGTGGAACGCGAGATTCGTAGCGTAGACGTGCAGCTGACAAATCTGCAGAAATCGGATTATACAATCGTGACGACATGGACCACAATCTCAAATGAGTGTCAATATGGTTTCTTCACCATGACTCTTCAGTCTTAGCAACTTCTTAAAAATAAAGGAGGCGAAAACAATGCGTATGCTTTTAATATTAATTTCCATTATTCCTCAACAAGTCACCCGCCAAAAACCGCGTCTATCTCTGCATCCCATTCCTTCGCATTCACTTTGCCCTTAAATTAGAACATTTTCCTTTATTCTGTTGAGAGGTGGAAATTAGCTGAGCAGGACGACAGGTGTTCATAGCATTGACTGTCTAATTCAGTAGCATGCTAATCATTCTCAGCCTTGCAGGGCCTTAGAAAGGCAAACCAGGCTTATTGAAGAAAACATCTGGGCAGGCTTCACTACCCTCAAAGGTCAGTGTCCTTGTAGAATAGTTTGCCAGTCTGGTGCAATTACATATATGCCTTTACGCTTTGGTTGAAGACCACTTTATATTAACAACAAGCAAAATAAAAAAGAAAATGAGTGAATCACCCTCTTAATTGAGACATGACTCGTACGCACACTAACCCCTGCTCTCTAAAGTGCAGTAAAACACTGGTTCTGCAGCAGCCCTCTGGAACATTGGTCTTTATTTATTTGCGAAAGGGCATCTTGATCACTGACGGAGGGGAACTCTTCTTGCTGCTTAAAAACTCAAATGGTCTATTGGGTGACATGCAACTGGATTAGAAAAACAGTTGTTAAGCAAAACTGGACACAATCCAAACAGACAATACAACAGTAAAACTCGGGCTTTCTTTAGCTCTGCCACCACTTTCACGTAAAAAGCACGACTTTTAAATATGTATAATGAATACTATGGTGCTATCAGTCCATCCATGTTTCTATGTTCCAACCATTTATTCGAGGCAAGATCACAGGGCGGCCTGGAGCCTATTCCAGGAAGTATAGGGCACATAGCTGGCATACAATAATAATAATAATAATAATAATAATAAGAAGAAGAAGAAGAAGAATTGCCTTGCACCTGTAGCTTCTGGGATGGACTCCAAACCCCTGTGACCCTGAATAGGACAAGCTTTACAGAAAATTGATGGAAGGATGGATGGATGGATGGATGGATGGATGGATGGATGAAATAATATTAATAGTATTAATAATCTTATTATTATAAAAACATAATTCAAAGACTACTTTGAATAGTTATTAAATGCGCCTCAATTTCAAACTATTATGGAAATCCTGCAATTTTATATAATTTAACCAAAACAAATAAAGAAACAAACAAATAAAGATGCAAATAAAAACTTCTGTAATGCATATTTCAGTACTTCTTTGAAAGGCATGCTGTGTGGTGTGATTATGATTAACACTGCGCAGTGTCATCATTAAATGCTCTATATTTAAGGCACACTTTTCTGTAATGTCACATTGTAACATTCTGCCTCATTATCCCTCTTTCTATTATGGTTTTTAAATACTAAGAAACATAACGTGTTAAAAACTATAATATATAAATATATATATATATATATATATATTTCAGCTGTGATGTTTTTTTGCATGTAGTCGAGGCATTTCAATTGGTCAAGTTTTGACTGAGGAACTGCTTTTGCCATCATTAGTAATGTCATATCATACAAACCCTGCACAGTTCAGGGTTTTGGAATAATTCAGTATTTTTTTTACCAACACGGTGTGCTGGTAATGGTGTGCTGTCAATCACTGCCTGGTTTAACCCAGTGGGGACCAATTAAGTAACCTATGGAAATCGGTTGAACCAGTCAGTTTCCGAATGCACAGTGCATTTAGTTGATTAGTAGACACTTTTACCCAAAGTGACACAGGATTTTTAAAATATTTATACAGTCGTATATTTCAATGAGGCAAATTAGGTTATGTTGTGATGGACTTCCTCGTGCAGTACTAGATAAACAGTTAGGGGAAATGAATGGATGTGAGTCAGGTTATGTACTCAGTGACAATAGGGCTGTAGTGATTGTGAGACCAGGTCCTTAAACACCTCACCACCTGCTGCCCTATAATATCAAAGCCGATTGTGACTTTGACGCCCCTTGTGTGAAACATGGGGAGGAGGTGGATGGTTAGGGGGTGGTAGGTGGACAAGCCCCCCTATACACCTGTAACTAAATGTTTTTAAAAAGTGTGGTAAGAGAGTGAGTCAGTAAACAATGGTTCAGATCTCGGGGGTCTACATGATATTTGCTAAAGTTGAAGAGCAAAGCAGTATTTGCTTGGGCCACCTGCCCATCCATCCCCGAGTGAGATGATAGAGTGCCTGCCCCACACTCCAGTCCCTGGGTCTGCTCATCGTCCAGAAGAACCAGGATGTCACAATTAATTCCCCCCTTAGTCAGTACCTTGGACTGCAGGGAGGGTGGCTGGTGTGAAAGGCTACAAGCTCTGAAAACGAGTTTATTCCTCAAGAATGACCCAGAACCACTTCTACGAAGGGGGGCAGCGGTCTTTGCCAAGAGGCACACAGTGAGTGGACTTTCACAGACTCCTCTAGGGGTGTTAGGCTTCTCACCTTCATTTGCTTGTTCAACTGAAGTAGCACTAGTTGAGTCATGGTAAGTTTTCATATGGAGAGAAGGACCCTGCATCCTTCTTTGAAGTCTAACACGTATGACACTGAGTGTTATTCACAGCTGTCATATGTCCACCTTGTTTGATGTCATGATGGAGGAGTAGCCATCCTCATCCCTGTCGTATTATTCAATTTAAACGGCACCTTTAATTTATAAATTGTCGTTCAAATTGCCTGGCAGATCTTCTTCCGAAGATACCCCAATTAAAGTTCAAAAAAAGCTGATTTTTCTAGTGGGAGCAAAAACAGTTATGCTGCATCGCTGTAAGTAATATGTCTTTAATGAACAAATAAATTGACTAAGCCTGGATGAAAAAACTTGCATTCTGGGAAAATTCACCCATCTTATTTATATCTACTGAGACTCCAGGCTAGCGTGACACTGGACATGCTTTCCCTGAAAACTAAATGCCCTCACAATAATTAAAGTAAAACAAGAGTTTCTCCACAAACCAAGGAAAACAACAACCTTAACCACGATCTTCCAAACATGACCCTACACAGAAAATTTATTGTTTATTTCAAGCCTAATAACTTTGCATCTGACATGAATGGAGACTGGAAGACGTTTGACCCAACGCATTAAAAGAGTGGGAGGGAAAAAGCTACTACATTCATCTGAATAACGCCGCTGACTTTATGCCAACACACCAGTACCTACACTGACTCACGCCTACAAAGGAAAGGAAGTCAGGAGAAGTCATTTGTGAAGTGTAAGAGCATTGACTGACTAACACACGAACGGCATATACAGCTGTTAACATGGCATTAGGCTTAGGGTTAAGACTGGAGATAGGTTAGCTAGATTAATTCTGAAAGACATATTTTTAGACCCTTTGAAACGATCTTCAGATTTTTATCAGGAGTATTAAATATGCAATGTGTGATTCATAACGATTCAAGGATGAGCAAAATCAAAATTAAACAAAATGAAAACCATTTCCGGATTTCCAGAGCTAAGCTTAACACAATTAAAGCAAATCGGTTTAGGGTAAAAGGCCTCAGTCCTCAGAAACCGGTGACTGTGATTGGATGAGAGATTTGCCGAAGAACCGGCTCAAGGACACTGATGACACAGCAGTCCTCTCCCTTCAACTCAATTTGTCCTAACTGGGGCTGTTCCCCTTTTTCTCCTCTTTCTAATGAACTGTTTGAGATGGAGGGAATGTCTGCAGACAACAGCATAATGATCCCCCCCCACACACACACACACACACACACACACAATCACACACACACTCTCAGATCCCGTTTCTGACCTTGGCTTTTGTTTTCCCTCAGGCCCACAGGCATTTCCAGCACAGGATTCCTAATGGGCTTTGGTGCCTCAATTTGTTTGCAGGTCCCGCAGTTTAGATCTTCAATTACAAGCAATAGGGTCGCAGAACACTTTTAAAAAAAAAAAAAAAACAACTCGCCATACGTCCAAATTGGACATTAGCAAGGTAAGCGGGTTCATTCAGTGAGCTCAGGTGGCAGATATATCACAGTGTCGCCTTGCGAGTGCCCATCTCCCAGGGAGGCATGCTGATCTGAGCAAGTTCTCGAAAAGCACATCGCACAGTCCAGATCTGTGATCAGTCTAGATCTGTGATCAGTCTAGATCAGCGCATTTGACTTGTATTTAAATCTGACAAGACGTTCACTTTCTGAGGTACAGCTGATTCTGCTGGGAATCTTGTAGCTCCTGACAAACCCTTTGGCCATGCCCTTTTAAAATGACCTGAACAGGTTCATTGACACTCTAGAAACACTTTGCGGGCTTTCGCTATAGCCCATGAAAGACCTTTTTTACGTCCATGCGCCTCGTGTCAATCTTTTTCTTCCTTTAAGCAAGACATATTTCTCTCTAAGCAGTATTTAAGTGAGTGGAATGATGGCAGTGTGAAGCGCTTCCTCGTGGTCTATCGAAGACAGGGTCTAGACTGTATTTTCAATTATAATTTATTTATAAAGTGTTTATTTTTGGCTTGAGCAATGGGGTTGCGGTGGTGTCAGGAGGGACGCCGGTGTCAGAGACGACAAAATTTCGAAATGTCAGGCGGCTCTGGAGGGAAATTAGGAATTTAGGTTGCGCTGCTGGAAAGGACGGTGTTGCTTTCCGAAAGCAAAAAAAAAACATGATAATGTTCACCGGCTTTGGCGACGTGGCAGACAGATGACGAGGAAAACATCCCACATTTAAAACTGGCTGCACACCAGTGAGCCTTTTAATTAAAGAGAACCAGATCAAAAGAAAGAATAATATTAATAATAATAATGTAATATTTATCTGAATAGAAATCAGATGGAAGAAAGGCATAAAAGAAGCGGATGGTGTTGATGACAATACGGTGATACACGTAAATGTCCATCGCCGAGCATGCATTCTTCAAAGTGGGACGCAGAAATTGACCGTTTCATTTTAGAAAAAGGGTGATTATCTGGCAATTGGCCTAATTTGCCTTGTCGGTTGTTCATGATGCACGATTTGGAGATTGGTCTTAACCCAGCTACGACGTGTTCCTTTGCTGAGCTGTTTTTATAAGCTGTCAGTCGGCTTTTCAGTGAAAAGGTCAGCGTTTGGTACAGAAATGATGCAACTCCGACTGCAACAGAAACACACTGTTTTACAGAGGGGGAAACAAGCCTAGGTACTGTGATGGGTAGATGTACCGGCTGACTCTGAAAACCACGAATACTGAAGGAACTGGAGAGTGGTGTCAGAACGAGTCTTTAGATGCCATAGATGTGAACACGTGTCCTCTGAGTATAGCTAATGTCTCCAACAATCAGGACCCAAAAGATGAGGCAGTGAGTCTAGATCCGCCTGCCTGGCAGCCACCACAGAGATAGAGAAATGCCACAGGGATATGAAACCGTCACATCAACAAATACCGTACTTATTTTGTCATACATTGAAATTAACGACAAATAAGTGTTTTTGATTCTCTCAATCAAAATATTTGCAGTTTTTTTTTGTGAGATTAAAGCTTTCAAAGGATTGAAAGGGGGGGGGGGGTTGCCCATAATATCCTGATCTCTGACATTTCCCTTAGCAAAGGCTAAGCTACACTATTACGTCTGTTTGGGCGGAGGGGGTTATTTTTCAAGCTCTTGTGCTTTGAGCCGGGCTGGTAAATGTGTCTTTGATTGTGAATCGGGGCGTGAGTGTGCGACTGTATCGCAGCTTTCCATTAGTGAAAGATACGCTTTTGTGTGAAAGAACAAATTATCGGGAAAACAAACACAACATGTTAATGTGAGTCAGCACAGTGCCGTAAACAAGCTATTCTTTAACAAGCATTTTCGCACTGCTGTTCAAACTGCCCACTGAGCCCATGACATCTCCAGAGTATCCCTGGATGCAAATGCATCCTTTGTGGACGAGTGCCTTCGCGGTTTCGGAATCCTGATCAGACTCTCCAGCCCGGCACTTGCTCTCCAGTGCCGAAGGTTGAAAACGCGCCAGCAAGGCGGAGGATCCCAGCACGCCCACGGAAGCGCAATTTAGCAGGGGAATATGGCTATGGTGCGATTCCCATTTTCTGTCCCTGTAGCTAAGTGCGTTCCTTCCACTTATCTGATGCCCGCTATCAGCATCCGAAGGCACCTTTCTTTAACACGTTGCAGGCTTAATTTCCCAATTGAGTTGACACTGCATGTGGCTTGAAAGTGCGCTCAGATGCCCAGTGATCCATCCTCGTGAGCGGTAATGTGACACCCTTAGATCGCGCTCACCTATTAATCCGACGGCTTTCATTGGCTGCGGGGCTATTTCGCACCTTGATTCAATTCCGATTGGACGAGAGTGCCTGGGCAGGCATCCAATAGATAGCAAGAGAGAGAGAGAGAGGGAACTCAACAGCTGCAAGGTACCAGCCAGAAATGAGGAAAATGTAAATCAGCCTTCTCTCTATGCTGTTTCCCCTCACTATTAATTCAGACTGGCATTATTCAAAATAACCGAGCACCAGCCTGGTAGTTCTCTCCTCAATTCACACTTTACCTACAAATACATGGTGCCTTGACTTCAGGATGAGGGTCAAATATCCCTCTTGCCCTTCAAAAAATAGACTGTGCCATAGTATAATCTCCTTTTCATATTTTTTTTCCCTCTTTTCCTTGACTTTAGCATTGTTGTGCAGCCTTGGAAGCCACAAGGAGAGGAATAGAAAGCAAGGATTACATTGTAATTCTCGTCTCATCCATAATGTTCTATTTAATTTGATATCCAGCCCCTGTGCGGTTTCGCCTCTCAGCCCTTGATCTTGTCCTGTTCAGTAAAT
>JAODJX010000027.1:3348407-3358666 GCA_026776945.1 Isichthys henryi | reverse complement strand
CATTGCTTCTGGGATAGGCTCCGGACCCCCCGCGACCCAGTAGGATAAGCAGTTTGGAAAATGGATGGATGGATGGAAGTTTGTCTGTGTACAGACAGGCCGACCGGACCATGTTGAGTACATCAGTGATTAGCCCAAGCCGCCCAAAATATAGGCCTGCAGGACGCTTTGAGCTATTGATAAAACGTGAAATGAAGACCCACTGCAGAAAGCAGATGACCCAGACTAGTATTTTTCTCCTGTTTCTTAAATGAATGTCCAGCGACACATGATAGCTATAAAGCAACAGATAGTGTGAATTATGAATTGAATGTCATGATGCAATATAACCAAACTTAAGGGAAAATGTAAAAAAAATATAAAAAATAAAATATAAAAAAGGTCAATGGGACAATTGAAGGAAAAAACTGACGGAGCAGAATGTTACTCCTGATAAAACTCACAGTTAAGCAATTTAACCGTCGATGAAGCAGCACCAGGTGTTAGACCATGCAAGGGACTTCTGCTTATAAATGAATATTACAAGTAAAGCTTTTGAAAACCATTTAAGAAAGTAATCTGGATGAAACTTCAGGTGCACACTTTATATTGATAAGAATATCATTACTTCAATGCTTAACGCATAGCTATACTCAAGATGGTCTGTAGTTCATTTTCATATGGTTAAGATATACCAGTATAACAGTTTGGGCTGAATACTTCACTCAGTGTTACAACAGAAAAGTCCATCCTGGAGTTAAGTAGGTGGGTCCCAGGTACAAGACTGTGTCCAATACCTACTGAAACATCTGCTCTGCATTCCATTCCTATAGACCAACAAAGTTCACTTAATCAGTGACAGAAATACAGAATTTACATCCATCCATCCATTCATTTTCTGTAACCGCTTATCCTATTCAGGGTCGCAGGGGGTCCATAGCCTGTCCCAGAGGCTAAGGGCGCAAGGCAGGGAACAACCCTGGATGGGGCACCAACCCATCACAGGGCAAACTCACACACCATTCACTGACACATCATTCATACTTATGGAGAGTTTAACTCCAATTAGCCTCAGAATGTTTTTGGACTGTGGGGGGAAACCCCAGTAATCAGATAAAATCCCATGACGACAGACTGAGAACATGCAAACCCCACACACACGTGGAACCTGGGTGGACACTTAAACCCAGAATCAGACTTTATTACTCTAATTAATATAATATATCACCTAACTCAGTAATCAAAATACTACCTGAATATCGGTGCAAAGGCATTTCATGCACGGTCTTCTTTGAATAAAATACTTCAAGCAGATGTTTCACAGACATGACTGGCATTTATAAAATATCCATTTTGTGCCACTGAATGTACCCTACAATGGGCTGGCATCCCATCCAAGGTGCGCACTTACCTGGTGTCCTAAGCAGCCTGGGGTAGGCTCTGCCAACCCTGCGTGACCGTGAAATGGACAACATGCTGGATGAATATACAGAACGTCAAGCTGACATTAAAACCATTTTACCTCAAACTCAAGATGAAGCTGGCAGACAACATCTTACCAAAATACCGTAATATCTCCTGATATGAGGGCAAGCATCAGAAATCGCCTTTTTATTACATCCATAATTCTGAAAAGCCAAATAAATTGACTGCATCCATTGACAAATCACCATCACTTTCCTACTCAGCTTCTATCACCACTGTGCTGTCTGAAATGCAAGCTACCGTGCTGGGGCTGTAATTTATGCAAACAACATATCAAAAACCTACAATATATTCAGCACTACTCCTTCCACAACACTTACTAGACAACTGCACATGATTTTATGCATTGTTAGCTTGTTCCGCCAACATTTTACTTAATTTGGATATGATGAAGGTGAAGTACTTCATATTAAATATATATTAAACTGCACAGAAGTAGTTCAGCTAATCCGAATATCTCATGCAGGTGTCGCTTAATATTTTGTACAGGAAAATCTAAGTGTAAACAACAGACAATAAGAAATGTGCGCACACATAAACGATATATATATATATATATATATAGAGAGAGAGAGAGAGAACTGCGCGTTTCGCGGAAGGTCACGTGATAAAAAATTCTCACATATGTCAAACAGCGGTTGCTTCACATTTAAATTTAAAATCTTGAAATCATTTCAAATGCTAGCGATCGTATTCCACTTGGAAATATTAGAAATGAGTGAGTTTTTACAGAATACGCCTGATTTTCACTTGATGTAAGAGACTCATCGCAGGACACTTATCTAGGTGCAGTCCTAGGGCAGTAACTGCTACCTATATTGTAATTACTATGGGAGGCATCTTCCGTACTAAGGTCACACTTACCATGACTGGAGTGCCGCTATTGGTATCAAGCATCGGATCAGCCAATCAGGCGACATCAATCAATGAATTCCCGAAAAATTATGAATGATTGTGTTCGAAATGTTTAACGTAAAGGAAAAAAATCATTTAAATAAGCTTTTTAATTGTTAGTTTTAATAGGCTTAACATTAGTGTATAATTCTGCAGGGACAAATACAAAATATTGGCCACGCTGCATTATTGTCATGAGCCTGGCGACTTGTAATAAAGTTACGAAGATTACGACAGTAAGACATTTGTAAAACAAGGAGAAATAAGCAGGTCATTAATTTCACAATATATACCTGATAGTAAAAAAAACGTGAAAAAAAGCATAAATTCCGTCTTCAAACGAATGACAGTCGTTTGTAGCCTACGTTTGTCCGTTTGACATTATTTATTGGCTAGATTTCGTTATATAATCGCCATAGTTAAACAATCTCATTGACACCCTCTTATTCACTCATTTGCACACTCTCTCGAATTACAATCATTCTTCCAACGCAGCTGACGTCAATAGGATAATTCTACAGATAACCAGTCTTGGGCGCTATACAATAAATCTCCGTTTTATTCGCGCGAAGTGATGCCAACTGCTCTGTCTGCGTCACTGAACTTGATTCCCCCCCTTCCCCGCAAACGAATATAAAGAGTGTGATAGAATTAGCGAGCTCTCAAATATCCAGGTGTGTGTGTCAATTATTAGTCCAGGCACATAAGTGTCAGAAAAAAACCCACTCAGTTTAACCCTTGCGCACTTTGGTACACCCTGCCAAGTCACCGTTCACTCCGCAGTAATCTCACATTTATGCTACGATCCCTCACATCGCGGCGATTAATAATCAGCCCCCTGATTTGCGACGCGACCCGGTTTCCTATGTCGGATTTGCGATGTCATAGCATCGGGGCATCAGTATGCCACCGGTTGCACTTCAGCGTTCAGCTTCTGCAGCCCAGGGAAGGGATTCGGATTACATTTCATTCTGTCATGCAGTATGCGACTTCTTATAAAAGCTGCCTCTTTCATACACGAATATGCACATATAACATATATAAAACATAAATAAGTATATATCGAATATATGTAGGCTATGTGTCTACAAACACGCGCGCACGCACGCACACACAGACACACGCACACACACACACACACATTTGGACCGCTTCTAAGTCTAACATGCATATCTTTACTTTGCTTCACTATGGCAGTAGATTACATCTCACGTCAGTGACTATGTGCGATCCGTGTCTCTCTAAAGAAATTAATAGCCAGAGAAGCGAAATTAATTACTTGATTAATTAATTGACGTGAGAACAAATAAATAAATGAGAAACATACTTAGCGAGATCAGTGATCGTAATCTGACCCAACGCAACACACACATCGTTCAGCGGAGGTGGCTCGTACACCGTAGGCTACCTTGCCAGTGATCCATGGCAGCATGGCTGAGAATCATATGCATTCATGGCCACTACATGTCACCTGTGGTTTACAGAAATGCTGGATGTCTTGTAAAATTATGTATATTATGGATAAACAAAACATAAAACCGCGAACAGTAAAATAAGAGGAAGTCTCCATGTTGGGAGGCGGAAAGTATTAAATCTCTGGAAGAGAATTTTTCACAAGGTCATGATCGTATTTATTAAAATCTACTATCATATGTATCCACTTACCGTAGACTCCTTGGCAATAAATGTCTTCCAGAAACACAGTGAGAAACCACAAGAGACCGAAAACTAAATCCATCTTTACGTTGATGTCAACATATCCAGCTCGATGGTGACAGGTCCTTCCTGGGGCGAGAGAGGCTGCAAGACAGAACTCGATTCCCGGGTAAAAATCACACGGTCTCCGCGAAGAGAAATCAGGCTTCGGAGTGCAGTTTGACAAATAAAAGCGTCATTTAAACGCAGACGACGCGATTATCATCAACTTCTCATTTCGGCGAATGTTATTATGTATCGGGTTATTTTAAGATTTTATATGGTGACGAGGTGTGCACATAAGCAATAGATTCACAGTGATGGAGGAAAAGAATGAGGAATACGCTACGGATAGCAAACCAATTAGAAACTGAGTGGGCTGTGTAACAGCCTACAGATCGAGACCAAAAAGAGGGGGGAAAAAAGGAAAGAAGGAGCTCTTCAGTTATGACGCGTTAAAAGTAACCGAGGAGGCTCCCCGCTGTATAATTAGAGAAACACGCTTGATTGCAGTCCTGTAATATCCAGTGGCATGCCTGCTCACCAGTGCCAGCGGCTCCCATCGCTACCGCAAGAAAAAACGCATCCGGCCAGTCATAGTCCATCTGGAGATTTGACGAGATGTCATGCAATACGGATCGACTCTTCCACCCTCCCTCGTTACTTTTAATATGCACAGCAGCCCGGCCGACGCGGACGGAAAAGGGAGTTCCGATATGCTAAGGTGAGAGCAGGCAGCGCGCTCCCCGTGCCGCCGCGACCGCATCCGCAGACCGCGAACGAATCATCTCCGGCGGATGAGGACGACTCCACTAATACAGAAACGGGGTATGCACTTGATTCCGTGTTAGCTCAGCCCCCTCACCCACCCCACCCCCATGCTTCGGCGAGGAAGGGAAGGAGGTGCTGAATTTTGTGGACGCGAGTATTTTTCCCCCCAGACACGGGGTATATTTTATTTCATTTTTTTTAAAGGATGGACTGGCTGAGTGAGGATCGGTCACGTTGCGCAATTCGTGCGGCGCGGGAGCGCAGGAGCCGCAGCCAGCCGACGACGTCAAGGGGCGCGTGTGAGCCGGCGCATCTCATCTGTACTGGAGGCAGTGATGCTCCTGGAGGGAGAGAGCTGGCAAAAGTAACTATTGTTTCGAGTAACAGTTAAGATCACAAACCAGATAAATGGGTGGAAAAAGAAACACATTTCGCCATCTAAATTTCCAATTCATTCTAGTGGAATCGTTGTTCTTGCGATCAATGAATCCGAGCAGCCTTTTGAATCATTAATATATGCGATTCACGAATCCTATTCACAGACCTTCTACACCCTCGCGGTTAACAAACACGGATATTTATATACGTAAATGTGCAATGAACACAACCTCAACAGATGCATGAACGTGTGTCCTGTACATATTCGCCAAACAATGAATATGTCCGGCTTTGGGGCCGTATCTAGGATACTAAAGAGATGCGATCACATGTTGCTTGAATGGGATCCTTGTTTATGCATTTCCTGGCCAGTTGTCACGTCTTATTGGGAGGTGCGCACTATTACTTATTCGGGGAACAGAAAAGTAGTAAAACGTCCATCAACAGCAGCTGTAAAATCTTCCTGCGGTGCTTGTGCTTCCGGGATTGAGCAAATCGGGTTGGTAGGTGGTCCGAACTAGTAATCATCCTGCTGGCGTTCAGTGAATTGCTTAAAAAAGATATAATAATAATAATAAAATACATAACATTTCTAATTTAAATTGTACTAAAATCGAAAAGAGCAAGACTATGGGTGTAAGTTCAGAAAACCAAGACACTGTTTTTAACATCAGTGATTAGATTAAGTATGCACTTGAAGCCATTTTACATGGATTGTGCCACAGATTGTTAAATGTCACTGTTATAAATACTATTTCATCTAACCATGTTCCGTTACATTTTTCTTGGCATCCATATGGTCCGAATCTTGTGAAGTGTATTTAAATGCATTTACCGAAAATAAAATTAGAGGACAGTGGCAGGTTTTCTTACTGTGCCAGCTTCTGTTCGCGTCATGGATTGACCAGGCTGCGTGAATATAATTAGTTTTGTACTGCAGCCTGAAATAAGCGGACTTTTAGCTGACTGGGAATTTACCTTCCAGAAAAACACACAGAAAAAGAGTAAACCCTCTCGCGCTGGACATAAAATTGGCGATAGTGTGATAAATGCAGTAGCTTGCTTCTGAACGATGCACGCAGAACTGCCCGTCGGGCTGGATTTTTGCCCAGTAAGGCAATCACATTTATGATATTTCTTTGACCAAATAAAGTCCATATCTATATAATCACAGAGAAAAGATTACATTCTGCACGCTTTCTGGTAACAAACGTGCCTCCCTCGGCAGATCCGAATAGAATCTCACCGAATTTCAGCCTGAAGGAATTGTGTATGGGCCGCCCTCTACTGGCAAATAGGTGGTATTAACACATAATTTGTGCCGATACGAAAGCAGTACATCTGGGGAGGGGAGCTGGACATGACCGCGTTCTAAGTGCGGACTAAATTGGCCACCTGCAAAGGTCTTATTGTGCATAACTAAAAGTAAAATAAAATGTTGCTTTACGCAGTTGGATACTAAATACTGCTGATGGCACGGCTGTTAACTTACCGAGGATTACTTAAGCAGCATGGTACTGTATTTACAAAAAACAAAACAAACGAAAAAAACCTTTCGTTTGAGTACCTGTAATTCTATTTTCACTATCCGTCTCCATTAAATCGCACAGCCTTGCGACTAAATAAAGGAGGGGTTTGTTTCGCAAATGATTGAAGGGACAGGGTCTTGTCAGAATGATTAATGCACAGCCTGAGAATTCAGCTTACGTATACCCAATTTCTAATTATTGACTATGCCGTATAAATTAAATTTATCGCTTCTGTTACTCCTGCAACTGAATTTTACCTACAGTCGGATTCGATCCCTGTTCTTATTCCTGCTTTTGTGTTTCAGGTGATGTTGTTTTCAAGTTTCAGTTACGTGTTATTCCTTGCCAGGGAGGACTCGGCCCCCCTGTTATGGAAGGAGTCTGCTTTGAGGACACAGCCGCAATTCCCCTTGTGTTCTGCTTGAACAGATCCAAGTTTACAGCAAAGGCAATCTGAACTGTAACTGAATTTCCCTTTTTCTCCTTTTTCTGTTTTTGTTATTGCGTGCTCCAGAGCAGAGCGGAAGAAAACACGGCACGCTAGCAACATTTTGTTCTGGGGGGAAAAAAAATCAAAAAAGATAAAATAAAATTCTGAACACCTGAGACCAAAGAGCATGTTCCAGCAGCCTGCTGGTGTCCCAGAATGCGAGATCAGACGTAAGCGGCGACATTTATCATGATGAAGGTAAGGGAAATTTCAGAAACACATATCTGACACTGTCTGTCTCAGCCTTTCCCGAGTGGAGAATGCGAGTTGGAGAAATGTCAATCCGTGTAATCCATGTGTGCCCCCATCTCAAGACATATTCCCTCAGTACCTCATGGCACTCTGCGATGTAGCTGAGATGCAGCTCCCTCAGGGAACCATCAGTAAACTAAGACTGGAGCGGGACGGACCATCGTAGTTTGGAGGGGGTGTGAAAATATGGTTCTTCTTTTAATAATACCCCAAATAACAACCACGCCCATTACATGACTTCTTAGCCAATGCCGAGTCATTATATAATCATAAAAAATACAGCATACGAGTGGTGATTGGTCGAGTTGGCTGAGACTCTGTGCCTGTGAGTGGAACGTGGTTGATCCAGTCTCGGTGGGACAGTTAGGTGTCTGTGAGCCCTTGAGGAAGGTCCTAAACTACAATTTCCAGGGCAGTTGAACACTGGCTGCCCCTCTGCTGTGACCCCCAAGATTGCTCTCAGCTATTTATGTGGCTCATGGAAAGCAAGACAGGGTAAAAAAAAAAAAAAAAAAAATTAAGCCTTCCAAAGTGAAGGCACCTCATCTGTAGATGTACATGCATGCACTGTTTTGTAAAAGTATGTAACTGTTTAAGTTTGGAAGTTTGGAAAAAGTTCAATATAACTAGTAGAAATGGACTTCCCCAGACAATAATTACTAAGAAATGCAATACTGTATTTATTTTCCCTCACATTGAAGCTTGTGAGGATTTGAAATAATTTTAATGAGCATTCCCAGTGAAGTGCTTCCTTCACTGTATATTGCTGTCTGCATAATGTACCCTACATAATTTCAGTATTGTTCATTCTGTTGCTGATGTGGAAAATGATTTGCTGGCCTTACAGGGAAAACCTAATCACCGAAGTGAACTCCTTGACCTTTGATCAGTTTAGTTCAACGCAATGTGCTTGAGTACTTTCCCCAAACAGACAAAAAGTGGAATCAGGAGACCTCAGAGCTACAACCTGCCAACCTGTGAAGGCACATCAAATAGAGAGAAGGCACGCTAGGTAGATGGTTGCTATTAAAAAGGATCAAATTCAAAGTCTTTTCAGTCTTAGAGCATGAGATGTTTAATGGAAAAGATTATTTAGGAACTGAACGTTTTTAACGTCGCATTTAGATTAAACAGAAGCTTTTGTGCATCTTGCTTTCATTAAATGAGCTAAGAGTATTTGAGGAAATATAATTTACATTTATTAATTAGGCGCGTGCTTTACTCGAAAGAGGCCGACAGGTCAGTGTAAACAATAAGTGCAGCTAGATGACAGATCGTTTCACAAATGCCTGCTCTCACGTCGCTAAGTCCTGATGCCTTTTTAGCAGCTCACAGATGCTGACGTCGGATGGCCTGCAGGTTAATGACAGCCACGTACTGACCAGCTTCCCATCCATCTGGAGTCATCATGGTGCTCGGTCGTTTCCCGCTGCCCTGCCTTCTCTGCCGGCCGGATCAGAGGGGTCAGACCTGACTACGAGAGGTCGGGCTATCTGAGGAAATCGGCAGACCTCACAAAAAACCAGCCTCCAGCCATCAGCGACCCCCTCCCACCCTCCCTCCCCGCCCCAACACGCACACCAGCTTGTTCGGCAGCTGTAAGTCAGCACCTTTCCGGACAGCGCCATGCTGAAAGAGGTCTCCATCCCTTTAATGCCATTCACCTTTATCCCTTGGGTTGTGTCTAGGCTGCTATTCGTCTGCTATTCTTAGGTTAGTTTCATACTGCTGGATATGGGTTGGTGCCCTGAGGGCACAGAGAACACTTGCGTCTGTCATGTAGCCTTCGCAGTCCTCGGGGTATTTCCAATCCTTCTGGGACAGACATGTGAAGGTGGGGAAATTCGTTTGTGATTGGTTAGATTCTGCACCTATTCTTTAGTTCTTCTGTAATAGGTAAACAAAATCTACAGTATAAAAAGTTCACTGTTTTTTTCTACTGCTAAGCTTTCGTATTGTTAGGGTATTGCTTTTTGCATTTTTTTCCTCTGAAGGAAGCTATGTGAGAATAAATTGAATTTAATTGATATTGCATTGAAGAGCAAATGATCCAAATGCTTACAAAACAAATCTAAATGCAAAGTCTTTAACGATACAATCCTCAGCTGTTGTCAATATCCAGGAAGTGGCAGAAATGGAGCTGAAATCCAAACGCAGTGATGAAAACAGAAAGTGGGAAGCACATTCCTACAAAATGAGGAATCAGAATCAGTTAAACAGAAAGTGGTCAGAGAGCAAAGCCAGACATAACATAAATGCTGGAATATTGAACGAAATATTTAGCATAAATTTATGTATAAGCCTCAGCTTATTAAAACAACTTTCACAACATAGGTTATGCTACATACTAGTCAACAAGTTTCTAATTAGGGGCAGACGCTGAGTAGCTGGCCTGAAATCCCTGATGTCAGGCTGCTTTGTTGGTAGCACTTACATCAGTTATTCTTTTATTATTATATATAAGCGCAAGGAGAGACCAGCATGCCTGTAATACTTCCCGCCGTCCAGGTGGACTCCATTGTTCAGCCATTTGGTGATGTTTCATATAATATAAGTAATATTTTTGCAATTAAAAATGTTCTATTTTGCTCTTGCTGTAGGGGAAAGTGGACATTTGGACTGATTGTAGGGATTTCTTAAAATTTCTTCATAGATTTCTTCATATGAAGTAGAATTTGTTTCAGTGGGGAATCCCACATTTTTTTTTTTAACATAAGAACTATACAAACGAGAGGAGGCCATTCGGCCCATCAAGCTCGCTTGGGGAGAACTAAACTAATAGCTCA
>JAODJX010000027.1:3324153-3335226 GCA_026776945.1 Isichthys henryi | reverse complement strand
CCATTGCTTCCGGGATAGGCTCCGGACCCCCCGCGACCCAGTAAGGATAAGCGGTTTAGAAAATGGATGGATGGATGTATCTGCAAAAGAATATCAATAGAGAGACGGTAATTAAATTTCATTATGATTATGATTATGTAAAAGTAAAGAATTACAATGGTGGAATGCAATTCAATTACAATTGCAATTCAAGAGCACGCAGTGGCCTGGGAAGAGATCAGAATTCAAAGCTGACTTCTGAATGTACATTGCTATTACACCATGGTCGAAATATAACAAGTGGAACCATTGTAAAGTGAGGAGCATCTGTATTTCCTGTTTATTTCCAAAATTACAAAGGATGATAAAACTGAACCAGAAGGCAGGGAGAATTTTAAGAAAGGAAGGAAGGAAGGAATACACTTCATTGTTGGAAAAAGCATGCCATTTTAGCCCATGACTTGCTATTCTGAGTAGTGCAAAGCAGGGTAATGAGGGTTAGGGTTAATCACGCCATATTAACATACCCCCACTTAAGCCTCTGTTAAGTGAGCTGCGCAGTGTTTTAACACCTATTATAGACTGCTACAGACGTTTTTCTTAGTCTGGCGATGAGTTTGTGGAAGAGTAAGCAGTTGCAGTTGAAGAACACACACCTGCAGAATATATTTCACAGCATTCTGCGGTTCTACGGGTCGCATTTTACTTGGCATGACACGTAAATCTCTGAACGATCATCCCGTGTCGACACGCTGCGGTGGACGGAGTTCGCTTTGTTTGTGTGCGACACGGAAAACGGGAGAGCAGCAGCGACGGCAGCAAGAGAGACGTCAGGTGACCCGCAGACCGGAGAAAAGCCATAAATCACATGAGTTCAGCTATCACGTCCAGGATTCTCCACTTATTCTTTCCAGGGATTGCTAGAAAGATCCAGGTACTTAAAAACACTAAAGCAGGGGTCTTTAACCCTGGTCCTCTGAGATGCCCTTTGTACGCTGGGTCATCCAGCAGTTTAACTTATAATTAAGTCTAATTAAACTGTGCATTGATTTCAAGCTACCCTTGACCTTTTTAAAAATTCTTTTAGACAGTGCTTATGGGCAGGTTATATTTTTTATTCCATTAAAAAAGGTAGAAGAAAAGGTATTGTATTTATTCAATGTATATTATTCATTTACATTATTTAAAATTTTAAAAACCCCTGCAGGAACAGGCGACTGAATGATAGATTGATTTTAATTAGGTTGAAAACTCATTTTTATTTTTTGAGGAGCCCAAATGAATTTATCTGTGATTTGGATTTGTGACTTTGAAACATTATTGTGTGACAAAGCCAAAAAGAGCTCATTAATTTCTAATGTTTAACAGAAAACAGCATGAATTAAACCTACAATGAAATTACTGAAGGAACACAAAAGCAGTATGCAAGTTAGCAGAATACATTTTGCTTTTGTACGATTTTTTTATATTGTAAGCTATTACTATTATTATTTGTGGACCAGAATGACATTTGTAACCACACTTGTGCCTCTACGAACTACAATAACATTTTAAGTAAATTGTGGCTATAAAATATACTTAAAAACTAACACAGCTCTACTCTAGTCAATTGCTTCCATTGTTGTCTCCCAAAAAAACAAGCCATGACATCCATCCATAACTGTTTATCCAGTACAAGGTAGCGACAAGTCAGCAGGTTATCAAATGACGCACAGGGCAAGAGTCCTCACGATAGACTGGAGAGTACACATCAAATGACACCTACCTACAAATTTGGAACATGCCGAATAGCTATTATTTTTAAATGTGATTTTTTTTTGTTAATGCGAGATTAGCCCTGGTGCTCCTGCTGTTAAGCACAATTGAGAATGTTACAGTATTAAGAGACGATGCAAAGACTTAGGTTAATCACTGGAATGAAAGCCGAATGGCCAGTCAGGGTAAGACACGCCACCCTCCCGTATCTTAATCTTCTAATAATCTATTTGAGATGGAATATGGCTTTGTTATGCATTAATTACCGTTGTTCTTACCAAATCTTCTGTTAGTTTTATTAACACTGATTACAGCCCCAGCTAGCGTGGGTGTGCATCTTTACGATAGCCGCAGTGGGAGGTGGGTCAGTGTACCTGTAATGGTATTGCTGAGGTGTGTGTGTGTGTGTGTAGTCAGTGACACTGACCTTGCAAGCCGTGGAGACAGCCCACTTTAGCTTGGCAGCAAAAAGTAGCGCTGGGTGAAAATCAATTCCTAATTGATTCATAAACTAAAACGAAGCACGAGGTTAATTACGAGTTACACGTTAAAGGAACGGTAATGGTCTTTGTTTATTAATGATTGTGGTGAAAAGCCGTGCCGTTAAATAACTTATGCAAATGTGGCAGGGCCATTAAGGATTCCTTCACAATGCAGAGGGTGTGAGTTACTCAAGTGTTACCTCATTAGAGAGTGTGCAATTACCGATTCTGTACTTTTCAAAGCAAGCAGATATTACTTTATATTTTCTCTATGAAAAATTTATACCTGAAGGTGTTTCCTCTGGTTTCTGGCAAAGTGAACACTGTGTTTGCAGCCTGCATTTCATCCTTTGCCCTCAGTCCTCAATAACCAACATGAACTTTTGTGCCAGTCGTGTTATAAGCAGTTATAAACACGGGCCGGTAAAATCGTAGCAAACAGCTAGAAGAGGCCTGGAACCTTGGCGGGAATGTAAAGATATCTCCCATTTCCAATGTCAACAGAGGTGAAAATACATCTTTGCAGGATGCTGAAGGTCTCTGCCTGTCCACTGATCAAGAAACTGCAAGGTCAGAAGACAGTGAGTCTTACCTCATACTATAAAGTTACGAAACAAATACATTTCTCCAGCGAGCCACTCTCAGCCTGGAAGCTACAAACCAGGTTGAACCTTTGCCTAAAATTTTACCATGGCCAGAATATGACTGGTACTTCGACTCAAGTCAAGGAATTCAGATGGAGGGATTAAAGTACATTCACTATTCAAATCTTGAATATTTTGGCTTTTTGGCTGTTGTCATACAGTAGCTTTGTTTACAACCTGGCTCCACGGAAGAGTCTGATTTCCTTTATTGATGACCCATGTCTTTACACAACTCTATCTTCAAATACTTTCCGTTCATTTTGTTTCCAGATTGTCACATATAAACATTTCCATTCATAAATACATAACATCACCCTGCCAGCTTTCCTGAATAAATATACTTTTCCTGTCCTGCTACACTTTTGTGTGTTATTTGCCTTTATCTGGCCCTAATATGATTTGTACCATCGATTTGTCGTTGATCTCTGTTGGCAGAGCTGGTATTTTTTTTTAATGAGAAACATCTGCTTACAGTTGAATGCCTGTAGCCCCCTCTTCGAATCACTCCTTGAACAGTCTTTGAAAACACAGTTAAGGGTATTTACTCTGGTAGAAGGAATGCTGTCAATAGGAATAAAAAAGTACAGTGGGTGATACAGAACAAGGACAAGCTAAACTTTCTGAATATACCATTCTTCTTTTCAATTTATGTTTGGAAATTAAGCTCAAGGTCTGTTTGCCGACATTCATACAGACATTCATGATTGTATTGCAGTAGCACTGCCTGAATAAATTAGTGGAGAATGTTAATGAAATTAATGAAGGGGAAAAAAATATTATTATTATTATTATTATTATTATTATTAGGGGGCGGCATGGTGGTGCAGTGGTTAGCATTGTCGCCTCACTGTCATATCCATGCCCATCTCCTCAGTCATGGCCCAAACAAGCCACACCTATTGCCCATTTACCCCCCGGCTCTTGTTCTTAACCCTTGCGTGGAAATCACTCCCAGCTGCCTCTTGTTAGCCCCTTGTTAGCCTTTTGTACTTAAGTACCTGTTTGTCTCAATATCCACAGTCTGGTCATCAGTGTCTGTCCTCCTGCTGCCTGTGCCTTTCCCCTTGCTAAGCCAAACCCCTTTTGATCCTTCGCGCTCCTGTTTTGTTTCCCTGCTTTTGTATTATTCACTAAACCCTCTTTTTACCAGATGCCAGCCCTCAAGTCCTTTGGCTTCTGGATATGACAAGTTCCCATAGTCCATAGACCCTTATACAGTAATGTAGATATTATAAAGCTATACAAACACAAACATGCTTCCATACTTAATGCACATTTATTTACAGACATTCTAATGGAACATTTGATGTTAAATGTGGCCAAAGCATCCATTTAGGCTATAGCGCTTGACTCCAATTAATCGCGGCCTGGGCCGATGTTTTTTTATTTCTTTTTGAGTTTTCAACCGTTCTCAGTTGCACTTGTAGGTGGGCTACTTCTGCAATGGGAGATTTAGTTTTTTGCATATCTGTGGAACAGAATTAACTTCTTTGTGCAAACTAATGATGCTAGACCTCTTCTCAGAACTAACTCCACTCTTCTTAACCATTGTTACAATTCCAGTTCATCATCGCCTTACACATGAACATGTTCCACTAACCCTGAGACCCAGTATACAGTAGATGTAAGTCCTCAATTCTTTTTGTATTAATTTTGAACAGTATGTCTGTTGTTTTGCAATTTACAACCTAACCAATATCGTTTTGTTAAATGTTTTGCTTGAAAAGTATGCTTAAGCTATCTATCTTCAACTTAATTAATTTTGTTTGACATTTAGTTATGCAGTGTGAGTGTGCCCTGCGATGGGCTGGCCCCCCATCTTGGGTTGTTCCCTGCCTCGTGCCCATTGCTTCTGACCCCGTTGGATAAGCAGTTTGGAAAATGGATATAGTTATGCAATTCTGAAATTTTTAAGCATGGCTTAAATATCCAAATATTTTGAAGCCACTGTGTGGAACACATCCTTTTTTTAAGCCATACGTTTTTTTCCTTCATTAATTTTATAAAAATTCTGACATTTTTAAGCTGTCATGTCCCATGTGCACATGCAGCCCTAATTAGTGACATCACCTGTCCCTGACTACCTTACTTCACCAGCCCAGGCACTCAGTGTGAGGAATCGCCTTCTGGGATGCAGCATGTTGAGCACCTTCTCTCCATCTTGCGCACTGCCTTTACTTACGTTTCGTCCCTATCTCCAAAACTCCCTCCCTCTGATCTCCTCTGTGATATTACTTTAGTCCTCCATGTGCCTATAGGACTGACTCCCCCATTGCCCACATCTCTGTCATCTTGACCCCAACCAAGAGCCTTGGTACCGATTCTCCGTCTGTTAGCTGGTTCCCGAAATAAAACCCTCCTAACTGCATTGGGTCTCCGAGTTTCTGTTGCAGTATAAGCACAGCTTACGTGTCAAAGTACTTGATGGTGCCACTGTAGTTACTATCTCTTTGTAACTGAACCCTGATCAAATCAAATTAGAATCAGAATCAGGTCTATTAGCAAAGTACGTTGCTGTCAATGACTTCCATACTGTACATGCAGTAGAAACATACAAAAGAATCTGATCACATACAGCTGTATGTGCATGTGTGGCTGTTAAATGTAAACAAAAAAAAAGTGCAAGAAAAAGCGATTCAGAAAGGAATCGGAATAAAGTTACTGAGGTTTTTCACCTCCGTGTTTGATATTGTATCAGGAAAACCAGGCTGTTACAATGTGCTGGGAAGTCGCTCTGCCACGCTTGCAGGAAAACGGCCACGCAGACATTTTCACAGAATTACAATCTCAGCTCAAAGACGCAGGAAATCAAAAATTCCTTTACTGTTTCCTCTGATTCAGCTAGAAGACAAAGGGGTCTCCAAAACAGTGAAAAGCTCGCTCCTTTGGTGCAGGGTGAGGCTGGGAGCTTCACACGTACCACTATAATCAGATTGATTATTCTGGCAGGCTGCTTTCTGCTGGATTTGGAAAATGAATCAGACGTCTCATTACCACGTCTCAATAATGAACTTGCCTCACTCTCTTTCTTTATCATTTTATTCCCTGTCTTAAAATCTAGTGAAAAAACATACTTGAAAGGCAATAATTCCACTTCATTCTACGATGCAGCACATTCTGGAGGTAGAAGAGGAAAATATAGATGTCTAGTGCTTGTTTTTCATGCCAAGGGTGATTTTTCTTATTTATTTTAAGGGAAATAAAAATGTTAATACATCTAGTAGAAACGCTCTCTCAACCAGGCAAAAGATTATGTATAGCTATCGAGCCAGATCTTCGGTTCTGCCTGGAACACAAGCAGTTATTGATAATAGTTAAAATAAAATCTGTTTATTTCAGCAGGAATGGGGACGGCAGCTATGTGAATCAATAAAATTCTAACGGCTCAATTTCATACCACGGTTTAATGAAAGAAGTATATTTTCACGTGGAGTTTATTTACCCCCTCCTATGCCCCCGTACAGTAGTTCAGCCCCACATCAAGCAGCAAAAGTGAACGCTGAAGTGGATCGTGCCTCTGGTGTCCATGCCTGATGATGTGGCATTAAAGGGAGGTCAGATGCTGATAGGAGAGAGAAGCATGTACCTGCACACCATCTGCCCTACAGCAAGTTATTTTTAGCTAATGGGTACACATGCGAATCTCTGTGTAAAGGGAAGTGGGTTAAAGAAAGATGGGAAGTGAGATAAAATACTTATGCTGCTGATCATAGAGAATCACTAACTGTAATTTAGCACATTGTCTTAGAAATGGTAGTAATAATTGTATCATTTTCCATATACAGTATACATGATCAAAACATAATTTCACAATGGGCTTCTCTATTCATGTCTTCCTTTATTGCACCCATTTCATTCTCCCTTATTGGTTCCAGTTTGGTTTTTCTGTTGATGAAGGTCCAGTGTATCTGAGGCCTGCCTGTTGAGACAGTAGGTTCAAATGTGAGTGATGGAAGCTGCAATTGGAAGGCAAATTTTTCGCCAGGATCCCGAAAGCAACACACGCGGGGAAGGCGGTTGGCTGTTCCGGGCCAAAAGCTGAGCAGCGGCTCTATTGCAATGCAAGAGCGTGTCTGATGGCGATAAGTAAATCACACTGCTTTGAAACCCGTGAATATGAACAAGGTTTACCCTGTTTGTCGCTGCACAGCGGCACGATGCAGCCTTGACACAGTTACAATTCCCATTTCTCATTTACTTACTACACTCAAGCTTTCATCCAGTCTAAGGAACGCGGGTAATAATTCTAAGCTATTGTCTGTATTTGTGCAATGGAATTTCTGTAGTAGTAACTTAAGTTAATTGTCTCATTGAATGGTGAAAAAGTCTCTGGTCTTACAGCTATGCCACTTCCTAGGAAGTCACAAACTCAGTCACATTTCATAAACCGTCCATGATGGGCGGCAACTCCGGGTGCCTCCAAAGGCATCATGGGAAGTACCCATGCTGTTGCTTTACACTTTTTAGGTGAGCAAAATTATAGGGGGGCAGAATCACATTCCCGGGTCACTTTTTTTACAGATGACATTGCATGTTTCACTGACGTGAATAAAAAATTGCTTTGACCATTTTGGCTGCATTCCAGTTTGCCCTTTTAAACATTTTTATAAAATTTGAAAAAGACAAGGTGACTTCAAGGCAATATGCAGAAAATCACGAAAAAGCGTTTACCTACTGTGTGTTTTCTGGGTGGGATGTAGGGAGGGTTGCTGCTGGCGTTATTGTCTGAAAGAACATATTCTGAAATATATCAAATTCAAATAAGTAGAATTAGTAAGAATTTTATATATGTAAAACAAGCAGCATGTGCCTTTTTTGTAAATGAATGTGACTATTCAAGATATTGTATCACAATACTGTGCGATACATAGTATCACAAGATACTGAATTCACAATACTGAATCACACAGATGTTCACTCATCTATTAGGGCCCTTTGCTCAGTAAGTCAAACACAACCCATGATAATCCACAGACAGAAACCCTACTCACACTTTCTGAATTTTGTCTTTTTCTGCCAGGAAAAGAACGTATCTGGCAATTAGCACTGTTCTGTGCTGGCTCTGCAGGAGGTGTGAGTACTCCTATGGGCCCCTACATCGTGTAGCCATTCTATGCTGGCTCTGCAGGGAGTAGGAGTACTCCTAGGGGGCCCTACATCGTGTTACTGTTCTGTGCTGGTTCTGCAGGGAGTAGGAGTACTCCTAGGGGGCCCTACATCGTGTTACTCTTCTGTGCTGGCACTGCAGGGAGTCGGAGTACTCCTAGGGGCCCCTACATCGTGTTACTGTTCGGTGCTGGCTCTGCAGGAGGTGTGAGTACTCCTAGGGGCCCCTACATCGTGTAGCGGTTCTATGCTGGCTCTGCAGGGAGTAGGAGTACTCCTAGGGGGCCCTACATCGTGTTACTGTTCTGTGCTGGCACTGCAGGGAGTCGGAGTACTCCTAGGGGCCCCTACATCGTGTTACTGTTCGGTACTGGCTCTGCAGGGGGGTGTGAGTACTCCTAGGGGCCCCAACATCGTGTTACTGTTCAGTGCTGGCTATGCAGGGAGTAGGAGTACTCCTAGGGGGCCCTACATCGTGTTACTGTTCTGTGCTGGCTCTGCAGGGAGTAGCAGTACTCCTAGGGGCCCCTACATCGTGTTACTGTTTTGTGCTGGCTCTGCAGGGGGCGTGAGTACTCCTAGGGGGCCCTACATCGTGTTACTGTTCTGTGTTGGCACTGCAGGGAGCGTGAGTACTCCTAGGGACCCCTACATCATATTACTGTTCTGTGCCGGCACTGCACAGAACAGCAAGTACAAATACTTCTAGGGTTGTGAGAAAGCCAATCACATGGTGCATGCCAAGTTCAAGAGAATTAAGCCAGTTAAATCGGTATCCCTTCAGGGGTTGGTGCTCTAGGCAGCTTGTATTACCTAAATTAGCGATTCTAAACCATTTTGTACATATGGGTGCCAACTCTACCTCCATGTCCCACTGGACAACCAGGATTTGGGAGCACCAAACCTACATGATTGACCAGCCCTGGTAGCAGGGTTTGTCTAACACTGACCATTTATCAGTTCATTTTCAAAATAAAAGTCTCTTTGGAAATGGGCATGACACAGTTTCCAAATGTTTCTCAGCACAGCTGCTGCATCAGTGTCCCCATTGTAAATGGTGCGGTAACCATGACAACACAATTGAATATGATCTGTAAATTGTGAACAAATGGAGAAAGGCTTAAAGGGAGCCTTGCAAGTTCCATAGAAAAAAAAACACACACAGTCCACGCCAACTCACAGTTCAAAATGGCTCATATTGTTGTCATTGTGTTTCCTGGGCAAGTCCAGCTCAACATTCAGACTTGGCCACTGCAGCCATCGCAGTGAAATAGCAGCCCGACCCCAAAACCAATGGAGTCCCTTCAGTTAACGTTAGATATAATGTTAATATGTTTGTCACTTTACACAACGCTCATGAGGACGATTTGGTGTTGGTCTGGGGTTTAAGAAAATCCATTTTGTGATAAGACTCATTACTTTTTCACATCACAGACCTTTTATACTTCTTCATGGTGAAGAGAGATAAATGCTAAGCAGGGAGCATCTTTCCGCGGTAGACAGAAACCATGTCACATGTCTGTTGGCCCTTCAGCAAGGCCCTTAACCTCCAGCTCCATGGGTGTCGCTGTAGATGGCTGCCCCTCACTGCCAAGCTTGCTCTCTCCTGCATCTGTGTCTTGGAGAACAAGATGGGGTAGGAGAAAGGAGAGTTTCCCCATGGGGATCAATAAAGTGTCAACAAAAAGGGTGGTTCATTCTCTGTAATATGCTACCCATACCTTATATGGTCAGAGGAACCATGTGCTCTGTTAGGGAAAGGTCTTGAATGGATATAGTTCTTTGCAGCAACTAATGGAGCACTCCAAAAAAGGAGTACTGAGTATCAAGGAGAAGGTATGTATTGTGTTGGAGACACTGGTTTCTGCTTGAAAAATAGCATAGGCAGGTCAGGGGTGGTTGAGTTGGTCAGAGTAGAGAGGAAAACTAGGTAAAAATGTGGTGCATATCTGCGATGGGTTGGTGCCCCATCCTGGATGATTCCCTGCCTTGCACCCTTAGGCTCTGGGACAGGATCCGGACCTCGGGTGACCCTGAATAGGACAAGCGATTTCAGATAATGGATGGATGGACATGGCGAATATGGGATGCCCTCAAGAGCACCATGAGGTTGAAAAACATTATTGGATATTTAAGTTTTTAGTCGCACTGGCCGGCTGAAAATTGACATTCTTTATGGGGCAAACCTCAGTTCCTAAGAAGCTACCTGCCAGTTACACATGTGATTGCATTGTACCTCAGGAGTGTCTTAATGGTGTGTGTCAGACTCACACTCTGTAATTAACCTTGTTTATTCCATAATGAACTGATGTATCTACACTTTGTCTGCTTCCACATAATGGCATGAATCAATAATGTCATTTTACTGTGTGTGGTAATGTGACAGTTTGTCCCAAGACTCCATGTGACGTTTTCTAAGTAGCAGATTAAGTTCAATACAATTCAGTTGGTAGTAGAGTAATTAGACAACACAACATTACTGAAGAGGGAATAACTTATTGAACACCATGAAGAGAGACGAGCTTAAACATTGCTTGACCTTTTGCCAGATCTCCATTTTGGACCTTATGCTCCCCCCTCCTCCCCTCCATTAAGGTATTAAAATTATGAATAAATACTCCTAAGCATAACCTTTACAAAGCAGAAGTTTTCCTTCTCTAAACACACTTTAGCAGCACACTTAACTTTTATGAGACTTTAGTAGCTTACGGTAAATTGGTTTGCACAGTCCAATAAAATCGGTCCTACTGCCATGTGCAGATTCTCTTTAAATTACCCAGCTGTTTTCTCGAAAACATAATCCAGTAACCCTCATCAACGACTCATGCAGCTCTCTAATTATTGGCCTTGTCTAATTTGCGTGTGGCGAGCGTGGACATGCTTACGGGGTGTGAACACATTTTTGCAGACTGAATTTAATTAATATATGATGTATCCAAGCATGTTTATTTCTATATCATTAAGTTCGTATCTGTTTATCTTTGTATGTGTGTGTGTGTGTGTGGGGGGGGGGGGGGGGCGGTCGATTTTGTCCACCCCCCCCCGCCAGAGCCGCGGGTTGGGGGGTTTTTGTTTAAAAAGGTGAGAGGCGGGGGAAAAATTAATAA
>JAODJX010000027.1:3308486-3324143 GCA_026776945.1 Isichthys henryi | reverse complement strand
TGTAACCTATGTTTTTATTTTATATTTCTTTCTTTTGTTTTTTGTTTGTGTTGTGTGGGGGGGGGGGGGGGGGGGGGGGGGGGCCCCCCGCTCCATTTTCACCACCCCCACCCTCCTTCCCCTCATGTGTAGCGTTATGTGTTCAACAGGAGCAGAGCCGTGCAAAACTTAAATCCCAGGAGATTAAAATCCACAAAACGGGGCCTAATTATCGTTTAAATATAGTAGTAGAAAAAACAAAAAAGCTCAGCTTTCCTCAGAAATGTTGTCTGTTACTCTGTTACTGCTGATCTTGCTGACGACAGGTTAATGAGTAAACAAAGGGGGGGAGGCTGGGTGGGGGGATCTGTGAGTTGATGAGGTCATCAGACGCCCGGCTCCCCTGGCTGCGTTTAATTGATCCGTTCCACAAGAGGTACCGATGGAATTTTTAATGCCAGGCAGAAGATGGGGAAGCCCACAGTCACATTCCGGGCGGCTCAGCCGTTTCTGTGGCCCACTGGGGGAAGTTTCGCCTGCTTGGATCAGCCTTACAGACTCTGCGAGTTTCAGGGACAGTGAGAAAGGATCTATTTTTATCACCTGCTTTCATGATCTAAAAAAATTGCTACAAAGGCTGATGCCAGGAATACGCACGTCAGTGACGTAAGAAAACACGCATTTCGTTACAGATAATAGTGTAAAGTGAAATGCAGGCCCTGGAAAGTTAGGGCAAAGATGGAAAGTGCGTGTCACTTCAAAAGAACTGGATTTAAAGAGAGGGTGCAAAATAGTTACTGACAGGTTGATGATTTAAAAAGGTCTCTTTTATCACTGTTTTTATACTGTACTTAGCCATGGATAATTCACTTGATAAAGATGCCCTGTCTTTCCGTCCTGTGGACTCAACGTTTTCCTTAGTGGAGGACGAAGAATTTCATCAGCTGATTCACCACTTAGAAGAGGTCTCAAAGTACCAGCTCGTAACATCTTTATAATTCATTATTAAACCTGACCCACAGATCAATATTTTGTTTTTCACAGTACTGAAAAAAACATGACGTCATTACGCTAATCTAAGCCGGAAGCTCGGTAAGTTTCACCATCAGCACAACCCCCAATCAGGCAGCGCTTCCTGTTTTGTTTTCTGTTTTGTTTCAGCAGCTGGCCTTTTGACGTTTCATACTGGCTTTTTCTCCTTCTTAAATAATAATGATAAACATTAACGTTTGTATTAACGTCTGGAGATTCTTCTTGCTTAGTACATTATTAACCTGCAATAAAGTTTCCATGGCAATATTTGCGTTTAGTTTTATCGAGGGAAGTTTAAAAAATGGTTTGAATTTAGTTTATCAAAATAATCAATTAATCAAATCGTAATAAAAATTGCACAGTGCATGGATTCGTGGCCTCAGTAATTGTAATAAAATCGAATCGCATTGCGGACAACAATTTATACCTTTAATATTTACTACTGATGTAATTGGCGAACTGAGGATGAGGAGAGTTCATCCACATGTCCTTGAAATGAATGCCGGCAGAGAAGGAGAAGTGTAGGGTGACGGAGTTCAAACAAGGCCATGATCTCAGTATGAGGATTAACATGTGCTGGAGCCTGTTTGCATCTCAACAGTGAAAATCTTAATTCCGAAGTCTGGCTTTGATCATATGAAGAAAGATATTAAATTGAACTCTAGCACAGATTGAATCAGACGGAATGGCTGTATATTTCCAGACCGTTCACTTGTGAACTATACCTCATATTCCCACGATTCTTTATTTGTTTGCCAGGGAAGGGCAGAACATTTCAGATGAAGGAGAATATACCAGAGATACCAGTATCTGTCAGGTTTGATCTCACCACTGCTTAAGTAAGATGGGGAAGAAGCATCGATCCGGGTTTTGGATGGTTGCTGGTGTTTGAAAAGCCACTCGCATATAAATATTGGTACGGATGGAAAAGGAATAATTGAAATGTTTCTCGTTCAAAGTGTGTGGAAAAAACTCTTTTCATCGTATGTTTATTCAGACTGCAACAGAAAGTGTCTGGTCTGTTATGGAGACAGGGACGAGGTGACTGGCATCAGCTGGGACTTGCCAAAATGCGTGCTGAAACTTTAGTGAAATCTTTAGGGAGAGTCCAGCTGTGGGAACATTGCTAGACAGATTAAATAGTTAAGAGAAGCAGGGATGATAAGGGAGAATGCAAAGGGAATATGGATTGGGAACCAGTCTAATTATGCATGCACCAAAGCTGGAGGGCCTGTTGACATTTCCTTTCAGATAGATATTCAGTTTCCAGCTCCTCTGGCCTTTGAGGGAGCTCAAATAATGTTATAGTACAGTCTTACTTAATGCATTAATTAACTACTAACTGAATGCTAGTTACATACTGATGCCCATGTTTGTTCATCTTTAATAATCAATCATAATGGTTCATGCATTCCATACACGAACTATATTACTTCATGATTTGTTCCTGAGTAGTAACTCAGTAACTACTCAGTTATTTGTGCCCCCTCAAGTAAAGTGTTACCGACATATTTACAGTATTGAAATGTCCAGCTAACAAGAGTGAATCTCCACGTTTGTGGTTTAATTCCAGCCACACTCATCCCAGGGGCTCCAAAAAGATATCCAGGAGACAGACTTCCGCATGCTGGGGTCCTTCAGCTTGCCATCAGTAATCTTGAAGGGTAAGATGCCTTTGGATTTTGTCCTTGTTATAATTTTTGCCTAAGCACTTTGCGCCCATGTGAATATTCATGAATAACTTGTTTGTCGACCTAAATGTATACATTGCTTGACAAATCGCTGCACCATGTTCCAAATATTTACCCGCTCCCCGGTCCGAGGTTCTGCAGGTTCTCCAGGGAACACCCCAGGCAGGTTCATTAATCAACATCCGTAGTAACAGCACACTCGCACGCATTTTACATTTTAAACGCGAAAGTCCCCATTGTGACCTGTTGATAAATCTGTACTTTAACTTTAATGCGCATAGTACAGGCTTTACATATGCTAACATGAGCTTTTAACAAACTCACCCTGGAATAAATACTCCTTCTGCAGTAGCATCTGTACATTTTCCCAAAACGAATGACAAAGGATCTACTTGATTGTTGTGGCTCTTGCCTATTAATCCATCTATTTTTTATAACTTCTTATTCAATGTAAGGGCAAAGTCTACTTATCCTAGGAAGCCATATATGAGCACAAACGTACCGGGTGCATGATCATACACTGTGGGCAGACACTGAAGCACCTAAATGCAAGTTTTTGGATCGTGTGAGGAAAGCCATACGAACACAAGGAGAACATTCAAACTGCAGACATGAAGCCAGGTCAGCATCAAACCCCCAGAAACGCTGTGGCACCAGACCACACAGCAAAATGTCTGCAGTAAAATCCCAGAGGATCCGAATCCAGTAAAAACCATGCAATGATGCATGAATGGATATGTGTAAATATTACAGGTGATGCTGACAGCCTTGAGTTTCTTTTCTATTTTCCATGCAACTGATTTTCTGATTGTATTCACCTGTGCTTTTCGGAAATGTTATTTAATTTTAATCAGAAGTCGAGGCACGGAATGTCAGGTTCGCATTTCACGGGACACGTATGAGATCTTCTTCCAGATTGTTTACGTTATTTTCTCCCCCCGGCCCCATTTTGATTTGCATGTTAACGTTCAGCTATATGTAAAGTTGTTTTGTCACTTCTGTGTATCTGTTTCAGCGGTCTTCTTGTTACACGCTGCAACGTAAACATAATTTTGATCTTCAGACAGCATGGAGTTGCAGTTCCTTGAAAGTGAGCCCTAGTGAAAGTAATTTCATAGGAAAGCAAAGTCCTCATCTCCATCAGCCAAACAGCACAGCCTGATGACTTCGTGTTAGTCTGTGCTTGGGAAAGAGCAAGAGACTCATCTTTGTACCGAAATCCATTAACAGTATGGGGTCACGTTAACTGACTATATTTATTTGCAACTGAGGGCTGTGAAGTCAGTAACGGGGAAAAAGAAAATCCATGCTTGCAAAACATTTAACATCTATAAATTCAGCATTGATCCAGGCACCAGGCAAATTATTGGATGTTTTTTTTACGCCACATGCATCGGCTGTTTACTGTTTGCAATCATTGCAGTCCAGTCCACCTGCAAAACAAAGTCAGTGGTTTAAGTGCCTCTAAATGAAAATTAGGTTGTAAAACTGTTGAATCTTTGTAGGCTGTAGGCTGCTGTAAGAAAAGAGGAGGCAGGTGTTCGGGGGGGAGGGGGGTGATGGGCCCTTTATTCACGTGTTGTCTATTATTAAGGTCATAAAACCGTCATCTTTGTGTCTCTTCAGACCTTGGCACACTTACCCAAATGTTCCCCTCTGCTACAGCTGAAAATCTTGTGTCCTTGTTGTTTCCCTTCGCTTCGAGTCCCATCTCCCCCATCTCTGTTCGCAGCCCCAACAAAAGCGGGTTTCACCTCTTCCCCGCCCTATTTTCTGTCCCATCCACTGCAATTCCAGCCAACTCTTTTTTTCATTCCACACTTAATGAAAATATTAACTCCACCCCCAAACCCAAGCCTAATCAATGCCATACCCTCATACACAGCCCCAAAAATCGGCCACCCGACCAGCCCACCACCACTGACAACCAGTCCCATCCAACATTACATGCTTCATACATTTGCCAGATGTTCCTCCCTACTATGTTAAGGTTCTATAAAGCCATTGTTGCTAGATTCAGCAGTAAATTAGCTGAATTACAGATTCACTGATTCAGTAAATCTGTCTTACTTTGCTGGGTGCTTGTCTTACATATTACCAGGGGCCCAATTTTTTGGTGGAGGTGGAGCTAGCTGCAAGGTGGAGGTGAGGTCTTTTTTTCTCCTAGCTTTCATGGCGATGCAGGGATAAAGCAGGGTGTTCCTATAAGCGGAGCTGAATAGTTAGTGGATGCTCCTGTGTGACCTTACAAAATTGGGTTTTAGCTTTGCACTTTGCATTCACATCTCATGGTCACCAGCTTCCTAGTTCAAAACACACAGCAGATGCGGATCTGGAAAGTTGCTGCGTGAGTTCGCAAATGCACTTTTTAAAAAACATTCTTCAAGTAACTTTCTGAATTAGTTATGAATGTGCAAAGTTTTCCTTTGTGATTAGATTATATTGAATAGACGATTAGAGGATTAACTGGTGCTTTTATTTTAAGAACTTTTATCTATTTTTTTAAAACCAAAAGTCACATCAATTATTTATAATTTTGCCCATTTATATAGCTGGATATTTCAGAGAGGCAATCTGGGTTATTTAGTTCAGCACTCCCCCGGGGGTTGAACCTGCTGGCTGATTGGTGACAAGCTTTAATCAGCTTATAAAAGAAGGTGATTAAAAGAATTGATAATGACATTTAATGTACCATACAATAACCCAAATGCTAAGTTAATAAAGAACTGGCCTTAAGCACAGTACAATCTCTCAAGAGTTTTTCATATGGGAAAATGTATTGTACTGTATATTGTGTTATACTATATATTGTGTAATGAATAGTTAATTAGACATGACAGTCATAGATTGTACTTTCTGTTACATTTAATCAAACATTGTCTCCCATGGGAAGACAAATGGCCTTTTTATGGACAAATGGACAAAAAGGGAGAAAAAATAAAATAAAGGTGAGAAATGGAATCCCAGTAGACAAGTGTGTGGGTACCTGTGCTGCATCCAAGGCTGAAAAGAGGAGAGGAAAATGAAAGAAGAAAGTTACATATAGACACTGCAGCGGGTGCTGTTCTGCCTGTTATAGCTGCGGAGAGCAGGGCAGAGCGGACAGGAAGAGGCCATGAGCGAGAGCGGACTCCGGATAGGCTCGCGGCTAAGGGTGCGATGCTGAGAGG
Source organism: Isichthys henryi (assembly GCA_026776945.1). Lineage (NCBI taxonomy): Eukaryota > Metazoa > Chordata > Actinopteri > Osteoglossiformes > Mormyridae > Isichthys > Isichthys henryi. The sequence goes on along the minus strand of JAODJX010000027.1, from coordinate 3,318,271 downwards.
CCAGACAGCCTTGCTCTGGTGAAAACGTGGATAATTGGCGATATGGTCCCATGGCTGCACCAGCCTCATATCGATTTTCCTCTTTTGGTAACCTGCGGAAAGATGAATGTCACTGCGGGGGCAGTCCTACTCACAGTCAATTTATTTTTACAGTCTAGGAAAGCAGGTTCAGTCTTTATCACTTGTAGAGATTTAGGCTTCGGCTTGTTTATCTGTGCTTCTAAACTATTTTCCATCTGGCAGCCCCAGGTTATTTTATTCATATAGTTTTGGTATTGGCCACAGCTGATCAGTGGATACTGCTGTAATCGCGCATATGCAGGGTTCTGCGTTTCATTCCCATCCTGGCTCTGTGTATAACTGAAGTATTTTCCCGTCATTTGCACAGATTCACCGCAACTGATCCCTTGATCCAAAATCCAGTATAAATGGGTGTTTCTGCTGTACCCATGGTGTGCAACTCCTTCAATGGACTGGTACAATATGTCATCTTGGGCGTTTCCTGCGCTGTCCATCCTGGCTCCAGCTCCACTTGGATGCAGTGTTGAATGAACGCTTCCCAACTGTCAAATGACATGGAACTACATCTAGCCATATTCTATTGGGCCAGTGTGACCCAATCCGGTCCTTGAGGACCCACAGACAGTCCACATTTTTTCTCCCTCCCAGCTCGCAGCTATGCAGATACAGTATGCTTGCAGGCATACAAGACCACCAAACATTCATATTCATACTCAGGTCTACACACATGCTTACAGGCATACTACACCACCACATATTCATACTCACATATACACACATGCTTATAGGCATACTACACCCCAACACATTCATACTCACATATATACACATGCTTACAGGCATACTACACCCCAACACATTCATACTCACATATATACACATGCTTACAGGCATACTACACCACACATTCATACTCACATATGTACACATGCTTACAGGCATACTACACCACACATTCATACTCACATATATACACATGCTTACAGGCATACTACACCACCACACAAATGCACTCAGAAGTAAATGCATAGGCACCTATATTAATAGTACTGCATGTTCATGGAAGGATTAAGGTGAATATAAAGTAATAGTTCCTGTTTTTCTGAAAGCACAATGTTGGCAAGTATGTTTCTGCAGTCATTTAAAAGCTTTAGCATGAGCTAAGCCAGCTCATGGATGCCCCATGGGACTCGAACCTATAACTGCAGGATAGCAAGCACATTTTAACCACTGTGGCACCAGCTGGGCATTGCACGAAGCCTTTCCCACTCCCTGCCAATACGCCAGTTTTCCTGCAATTTTTCAGCATACCGAATAGATTCATGGTTATACTGTAGATAGAATTAACTTCGTTATATAAGGATGGAGTCTGGGCCGCTTCTGTATTTCTTTTTCCGAACTTAGCAAGTGAAATTCCAAGCGAAGTCACTGTCTGAATCTTTTGATCCTGTCCTTCACTGTAGATCACGGTGCCTATTTTCCAGAACATATCATGCCCCACTCAGAACCACTGAGCTGAAATGGATTCCTTATAAGTCATACCTGTGGACCAGCTAATACCTAAACCAAGGAGACCATAATGCTCTTCTTCCTTTCTTATCTAGTGTCATTCAGATGAAATCTTCGTATGTGCTGAGTACATATTATTTTCAGGCATTGTTTGAGAAATGCAGGAGTATAGAAATATACTTTTGATGAATCATTTTTAAGACAGGAACTTTTTCAAGGCTGGTAGGCTAAGAAATATATTACACAACAAGGGACTGTCCACAGGAGAATTATTACGCCCAGAGATACTTTCCATATTATGGCATAACAGAATCAGAATAACACCTAAAAAGCTGATAATAGCATTTAGTTCATAATTCTGTTTGAAATTTAGATAAATGACCACCAATTGCCGTAAAAAGCGCAGTAATGCAGAAGAAATAAATTAGGCCAAGATAAAAAATAAGGCCTATAAAAAGCTACGCACCAACACTGGGAAGGAAAGTATAGCCATAAACAAAATGCATCTGGTCCAAGTCCCAGGAAGGACCTTCCTGTTCCCCCCCCTCAGTGAGGTACATGATCTGGACCACTTTTGGTGGCAAAATCCCAGCTCTGTAAGTGAGTAAATGACGATAATGTTTGCTTTCCGAGTTGCTTTGAATGAAAGTGTCTGTAGGGGAAATAAAACAAGCCATCTATTCATCTTCTATTAAAGCCACTTCAGCATCACAAGGTCATTGTGAGACTGAACCCTACCCAGAATGCTCAGGGAGCAAAGCAAGGGGCATTACAGTGGGGGCACGCTCTCACGTACCCACCCATCCATTATCTGTACCCACTTGTCCTATACTGGGTCGGGGGGGTCCAGGAACAATCCCACAATCTATGGGCTTGAGGCAGGGAATTACTCAGGATGGGGCACCAAGCTAACACAGGGTACACTTACCAGCCACACCATAGCAGTTTTTTGGGCTGTGGGGCAAAACCAGAGGAAACCCCACAATGGCAGGGGGAGAACATGCAAACTGCACACACGTGCGCCAGGGCAGAGGCTCAAATCCTGTTCCCAAACAGTAGGTGTGAGGCAACAGTGCTAACCACTCACAAATACTATTACTGTAGCAGTTCAGAGACGCAGATTCACTGTGACTACATGTGTTTGCTGTTTGGTATTTAGAGCAAACCTCTGTGTAAAATGCAAATATCACAAAGTCAGGGGTGGGAATGGACCCCACAACCATAGTGCTACCCATGAGGAAAGTTCAGGCAACATTAACGTCAAATCTATAATCATTTATGACTGGGCTGCTACTGTCTGTTAATATCAATTCAAGTGCATATCTGTCCACTTTAAGATTATAACACTATCTGGAATACAGCTGTGAAATGAAAACCCATGTGGTGCTATTTGGTTTGGCTGAAAGACCAGAAAGACCAGGTCTCCAAAAGTGGCATCTACTGTACTTCCCATTTCACGGCAGAGCCGAAAACGATCGCCTAACATACCGAGGACAGCAGGGTCTTTTTGGCTCTGCTGGAAATTCCTCGCCAGCCTTGCAGGAGCCCCCAGTGAATTTAAAGCAGGCGGGGTGTTCAGAAAGGTTAAAGATGCTGACTTTATATTCATGAATGAAAATTAACAAGGAACTTCATGAGCTAGAAATGGGCTTTCTATGTCACATGGAACCAGCCCATTGCTGTATCCCCAGTTAGCTATAATAATTTTATAATTAGTCATACATACTTCATATTTCTACTTTATACACATAATTTAAGATGAAGAAATAAATTTAATATCAAAAATCCAAAAACCAGAGTGTATAGACCATGCAGACCATGGGGGGACCCTGTAAGTGCGGAATCCTTATCCTTTTTAGTGGTGTAATTAATTCTTGCCACCGTTAAAGTTAAATCCATTCACAGTGACCTTCAGCCTGAACTGGAGGAAGACCAGTAGAATAAACACTAAGACAAAATGACAGATTAGTAGTGCAGGGAAATTAAGCAACTGGTCATATGCAAACATTCACTCTCACTGAAAAACTTTGCATTAAGTTAATTCCTTTTATGTCATCAATGCAATTCTGGGTCTACAGGATTATTTTTAATTTGAATTTGCATAGCTGACTAGATCTACGAAGAATTTAGCATGTTGATAATGGTCTTCCGGACATGGAGGCACTAAACTCGTTCTCTGCACTGCCACTTAATGCAGTATAACCTTTCCTTAGAGGGTATAAAGAAAATACACCTGACTTATCTGCTGTTTAGGTGATCCGTTGTCTCAGTGAGTTGTTAGCTTGTCAAACATCCCAGTTTTGACAGTGGATGGATGGCGGCCGTTTTTTTTCATTTTTTGACGCCTGTTTTGAAAATTGAAGCTGCATCTGTAGCCGGGCCTCTCCCACCAATACATTTGCAGCAAATTTTATCTGTCAGGCCGGATGCGGCGTAGCCAGGGCTATCTTTTCATCGTGCGTTTCAGATTCCGCCAACCCCGGCATTAATGGCACTAAGACAATTTTTAGCCTTCAGGAGGCAGCTGTCAGGAAGTATTACAGTCCCTTCTGGAAAGCAGACGTGAAGATGATGAGGGAAGTTTAAGGAGATCCTTTTGGCATTTTTGAGCTTGTGGTAACCTTGACCAGTGTTTCCCAATCCGGTCCTTGGGGACCCACATACAGTCAACATTTTTGCTCCCTCCATATCCCTACAGGGAGCTGTGAAGGAACAAAAGTGTAGACTGTCCCTCAGGGAGCTCGACTGTGGCCCCCAAGTACTCGATTGTGAAACACTGACCTGGAATTTGACTTCTGAACCCATAACCAGCAGGGTCTTTCCTAGGATGACCTGAGCTTGTCTCGTGTCTTGCGCTGCCCTCAAACCAAAAACCAAGAGTGCTAACAGTTGTTATTCCAAGGATTTCCAGGCAAATACCTGGAAATTGAGAGCTCCCCTGGATCCTGCTGCAGTCAGTTGCAATGGCACAATGTATTTAATTACCGAGAACACAGGAGTCAGATACCACTGAGCACAGAAGTAATTTCCCTGTGGCACCACAGTATGTGTCAGATTTAAATTGCACCAGCAGATAAAGCTGCTATTTATTTTCTTGCAGTAGTTCTCAGCTAATTCAGTGATATAACTACATGAGTCTTAAGATGGGCTTTTCTGGATCACACTGCAGATAACCTTGACCCGGAATGGAGAAGTGATAAGTGAAATTGGAAGGATGGGTGACATATTTATTTAAACTGAGAAGGCATGATTTCATGGTGTGCTGTCTTTGTTCTCTGGACTTTCAAGCATGGGCAAGCATCCCACTCCACTATTTATTTACAATTAGAGCAATTTGGCAGGCCATAGTGGACACCCCAGCACCGTGTGTGTGTGTGTGCGTGTGTCTGTCTGTGGGTGTGTGAATTAGGTTTATATTACATTGTGGGGGACCAAATGTAAAAAAAAAACTTGTTATTTTGACGTTATGGGGACCATTTTTCAGGTCCCCACAAAGATCTGTGAATGCAATCAAAAAACTAAAAATGTAAAAGTCTTCTATTTTGTTTGCTTACTTATGATTAAAGTTAAGGCTGGGTGGTGGTTAAGGTCTTCATGTTATGATTAGAGTTTTCCGCATAGAAGTGAATGGAAAGTCCACACAAAGATATAATTACAAACCTGTGTATGTGTGTCTGTGTGTGTTGGCATGTATTTATTGCATTGTGGGGACCCTTGCATATATGACGGTCATATTACTTTTTACCTTGTCTAGCAGAATCACATCAGTTATGTGCATAAAGACATTTGCATTACACAAAGTAATGGGCCTTTCTTCTTGTTAAATGTCTGTTATGTGCCGTGTTATTGTGTTATAATTATATAAATTGTCTCCATACATATGGGCCTAAGGTCTTGTTAAAAAGCCCCCTGAAAAAAAGTTTTCTATGAAACGGAACAAAATTAGCACTATTTTTATTGACAAAAGGAATTAAATAGAGGCACTAAATGAAAATGAAGATATTAAATAAATGACCCACTTTCCATGTCCAATATTTACAGCATCAGACCATTAATTAAGGGATCATAACGAGCTCTAATTAGAGTAATTACAGAACCTTTCAGTGTTCTGATTTCCATGATACTAAATTACTATTGACAACTCGTAATGATGTCAGACACAGCACAAATTAGTGATGAAAACTTATTAAAGCAATATTGAAAGACATTTAAGACCCAGATCTGTTTTGACAGACTATCTCTTCCAGAAATACCCTTGAAAAAAGACCCTTCTGTGCTGTTGATCTGTGTACAGTACCAGACAAACAAAAGCTGTCAGATCTGTGACATGTGGCTGCTTCTTTTCATAATTCTGGATGATTGGTCTGATTAAGGGGGCCAGCGTGGTGACGCAGTGGCACGTACCTCTGGGACAAGGGCCCTCATTCCATGCGCGTGGTGTTTGTATGTTTTCACCATTTTCTCATGCAATGTGGGAGGGAGGGGGGTGGTCTACTTGTTAGTAAAGTCTATTTCCGATCACACATTAACTCCAGCATAGCTCTCTGGTTAGGTGATAGAGAGAATTTCCAGAAAACCCAACACTGTCATCACAGTTTGCATTATCATTGTCAAAGGAGCATGTTGGATGTTATATACACTGTAGAGCGAAAGAATCTGTCGTACCGGTATCAGCTCCAGCCCCCCTCCCCCAAACTATTTCAACATAATTGATTTATATTTCTCAAAGAGAATTATTGATGTCATTGTTTGTTGAGCTTTAAATTATTTAATCAATATTATTGACTTCCTGATCCTCTTCGTCAGATTTCAAATAACAGGTGTAACACATTATGATGGCTAGTAAGTTATCACTCACAATTCTTCTAGCCCTTATACATCTGCCTCATATATTATTATTAATATAATTGCGGCGAAAATATTACAATATTGTAGTATGATATCATTTTTAAGGAATTTTAGGGAAGTTGTTTGTGGCAACCATCAAAACATTCTGACAATCACCCCCCTCCCGCCCAAGCCAGGTGGCAAAATAAATAAACAAATAGAATAATAAATGAAAATAAATAAATAATGTACCACAGCAGCTCACGATCTGACCCCCCACCCCCATTGGATTATGAAAAAAAACTGGATGGAGGTTACAATAGCTTTACATTGGTGATTTTCAGCTTGTTTTTGTTTAGCGTAAAACAAATCTTCCAAAATGGCAGTGATAGTAGTTTTTACTCGATGTAATTTCATTTAAACAAAATGCTCACATTGACTCAGTGACCTTTCATTGTTTTACAGTATACCACAGGAAAGGTTAGCACTATAATTGAAGTCATTCAAAAATATGCTAATCTTTGTAAGGTGGACTGATTTAAAGGCAGCTTGCATAACTTTATTTACTGTATGCAATTAGGGGTCCATGCTCAAAGGATTAGGTGCGTTGCTTTTGGTGAATTGACTTTACGTTCTTCTTACATTGAGTATGAGCCCTGTGCTGAAACGGCGTCCTGTTTAGGCTGCACCCCAGTAGCGGAGGAGGTGGGGGGCTGGAGGGGCATCCCATTATGGCACAGCAAGGGACAGCCCCCCCCCCCAAGTGCTCCATTTATTGACATACTATCATGCAAGGTTTGCAGCAATTAACTGAGAACCCTGCCTCTCTGAGTCTGTGAATTTTACTGAGCCGCCCACCCCCCCTTCTTGTGAGAGCCCCCCTCTGCCCCTGTTCTGCCTGTCCCGCCTTGTCATCAGTGCCTCATAGAATAGCCTCCAATCTCACTGTGACATTATGACCCTGGTTCTGGGGAAAATAAAGTGGTTTAACATTAAAAATCTATGGAAAAATGTAACACAGATCAGCAAAATAGTAACAGTCACACAGACTCCCCAGTACTCTGGTTCCCATAGTGGAGTGAGACGACATCTCTGACTGGCAGCTCCTGCAGTGTGTGAGCATGCGCATTCAGTGACCCCCTGCCCCCCCTTACCTTGATCTCCCTCACCACCACAGGCAAAAACAACCCACTTGTCAAACGGCCCAAACTGTGTAGAATGAGCAAATAGAGTGTCATTGATTAGGCTAACAGAAAAGACTCCTAGATTCAACTTTGCCAGGAATAATGAAGAGACAGCCTGTAATAAACATCCATACTGCATGGGCATGGAAAGAAAACCCAACTGCTTTGGTACATGCGAGGACCTCGAGACTACAAAGCATTTCGTTAGGATACCTGACAGAATCACTTCCTTCTGCAGCACAGCCCACAGACACGGCACCAAAATAAACATGAACTGCAAAAATCAGACTATATGACACAAAATACTTTCTGTTTAACTTAAACCTACATAAAGTACAGCCCAAGTAGTTACACAGGGCACTAGTTAACACAGAACTGAATGAAGCAGAATTCAAATTCAGACCCAACTTCTGCCGTCTTGGAAAATGCATTTAGCTGGATTTACATTAGTAAGATTCTCCAGGGAGATTAACTGCAGGCCACTTTCTGCTACGCTTATTTAATATAAAGAAATATAATGAATTAAAGTGTATTCAGGAAGGTACCAATTTGTGAGAATGGGGAAATGTTCCTTATGGTTTTTTTTTTGTTGTGTGGCGATGAGGGGGCAGGATTGAAAAATAAAGTAATTGAACAGCAGGCTTCAGTTTTGGCAATCGTAGTAAAGAGAAAAAAAGACTAAAACAATAGTAGCTGCCGCGCTCTGTAGGGCGTGAAGCCGCATCACACGGCCCCCACTTTGCGGGCAGCCTGCACAGCTCTTACGAGCGACTCTGCCCAAATGAAAAATCGATGAGCTGAAACGCCGTATTGATTTTCGAAGGCATGGAGACGCCCCGTTTCATTGGCGCCGGGTTCCTGACGCGATAAAGGCTGCCGTTTACAGCAAATACCTTATATGCAGCGGGAAAGCCGTTTATATCTCAGTGCAGGAGGTTGGCAATTATATAAAATTATATGTTTGTTTGGGGAAGGGGGAACTTTGCCGTAATTGGCGAGCTTCAGCACCCGTGCTTTTGTAATTTTAAGCGAGAATAAAATATATTTATCCTCAGCAGGCTTTTAGACTGAGTCTTCAAAAGAAAGTACAATTTCAGGTGAAATTTATGTATGGCAATGAGCAACAGACCAACAAACAGAGAAAAGGTTGTTATAAATAATTGTCATGTTTAAAGCTTTCTTTGGAGAGACCTTGAATTTACGTGACTGAGTAACACAATTATGAGAGGATGCAAATGTGAATGTGTCAGATTTATTCCTGAATCCAAATCATAAGTTGAAAACCATTAGTCAAAACACGACGAAAAAACAACGAATCGAAAACACAAGACAAAGACGAAAAACAACAGTTCAGGCGTAAGTTACACAGAATAACAGACGCTTACAGCATCAAAGGCTCATTTCAATGTATCACACAAAGACTGAGAGGGAAAAGTCCCAATATAGCCAATCAGGTAAATCAGATCATGAATTGTTGGTGAGGTAATAATCCAAGGGGCGGAGCCTGACCAGACTGGGTGTGACTGTTTCCATGTAAGGCACCCATGCAAATCTCCATGTGGGAAGAATCCCATTGGTCGCCTCATATACTAAGAACACACGACATTTAATAATTAACAATGTTTAACTGGGGCAGTTCGCAAAAGGTAAGATAAAGAGTGTTGATCCTTGAGCAACATGCAGAGACAGATGGCATTTTGTTTGGGGAGCAAAGCATGTCTCTTTTAGCACAGAGAATATGGGTCTTCTGTGTTTGACTAAGTAACTATTAGTACCTAAGTGTAGAGTTGGACTCCTGAACATAACTTAGTAGCCCATATCCTAATATCCCAGTGCCACATATCCAAAGATAAAAAAACTGCCTTATGTGGATCACCCATCTGCTATTAATGAACTTCAGAAATTATACACTCTGTATCTTGTATGTTTGTCAATGAAGATGTCAACCACACTTATATACTTTCACTGACTTCATTTGTTACATTTTAATATATATTTTTTTATCTCAGGAAACAGCCTCTGCTTTTGAATTCTTTTCCCCCAAAACATACTAATAGACAAAACATTGGAGATGCAAAAAAAAATCAGGACATAGAATACTGTACAAAATATTCCAAACTCATATGTGGAATCCATCCATCCATTTTCCAAACCGCTTATCCCTACGGGGTCGCGGGGGGTCCGGAGCCTATCCTGGAATCAATGGGCACGAGGCAGGGAACAACCCAGGATGGGGGGCCAGCC
>JAODJX010000027.1:3275088-3291371 GCA_026776945.1 Isichthys henryi | reverse complement strand
TCGTGCCCATTGCTTCCAGGATAGGCTCCGGACCCCCTGCGACCCAGTAGGATAAGCGGTTTGGAAAATGGATGGATAGTGTTGAATATGCTGTTTATTTTAATTTTTGTTAGGTACCCCTACGATTTATGCAACTATCATTATCATTAAGGTCATCATTATTAGCACTATAGGTACTGTAAGATTTCACTTATAAGACACTGAAATGGTATATAGTTGATACCAATGTCTCCGCTTTATGGATCAGGTGTGATGAAAAGCAAAGGAACGTTCACCGCCCTTTGGAGATTTGAGCAATCCTGCCTAATGATACATTTATAAGTTTAAGAAGCAAAACAGCTACAACGAAGTTCTAACGTTGATTTATGTATTGATTCTAATTTGGAGGAAAGTCGTTATAATTGAGGTTGATTGTGTATATAGATGTGCATGCTACTTGTCTGACAAACTAAGTAACAATACAAAAACTGCAATCACCCAGCCTATGTATGAAAGCTAATAGATTTTATCAAAATACTTTACAATGAGGTATATGGGGGGCCAAAACCATGCTTATAACCTTCTTGGCATAAGGGTTTAAAATCCACCAGCTGGATGCTTAATTAGCCTTGCGTTTCTTCTTCATGTTATGTTTAATGAAAGAGATGTAAGGAGTGGCGTAAATTTTAATGCTGGTTTGAGAGTCTCCTCATTTGAAATATGAATATAAATCATAGGCCATAAACTCACATGTCCCTTAGAATGAAAATCTCTGCCAAATTATTTATGTCTTCTCCTCAGTGTCCTTCTTCTGCCTGATACTGAGCGCTGTGGCACTCTCAAACCCAGACACCGGCCCAAAGCCAACAGCTATTTCTTCGCTAAGGTGTATTGAATGTGCGCAATGGAATGTCTCCATGCTGCAGGGTGAATACATCTGCAGAATTGATTTCAAAGCGGGAGACGGTTCTACTCAGCTTGTTAAACTACAGACTTCAGCTCCTTGTACGATATTATGATGCTAAGATTTTCGGAATAGCTGGCTTTGTGGGTAGGGCCTGTTCTTCAGTGTCACGTGTGACGACTCTGGGTCTGGCTTGAAGATTTTGCCCTTTAAAACTGAACATTTCCTCAGATTTCTGCAGCAGAGCCCCCATCTGGGGAATAACACATGCATATAGCAAAAAGTAAAACTGATGGCAAAGCAGAGAAGCCAGAGAGCACCTTGTGCTCCGGTGTGACAATTAAAAAGGTGGTTTTGTGTGCATTCAGCTTTTGCTGACCACAGGAAACATATCCATAGTGTTTTTAGTCATGAAAATCTAATGATACAAATATTTACCCATTTACACCACGTTAAACATGGTAAAGTGCTGACTATATAATTGCTGTAATATTGTGGTTTTTGAAATAAAATAAAAACCACTGAAACCGAAGGAACTAGACATATTAATAGTCTGCTGTTACAGCCAGCACACATTATATATTCATTAAAATCTGCTCTCAAAGGAAAAAAACACCAGTTTAACTGACTAAACCCCCCCCCCCAAACCCCCACCAACAAACAAAACTCCCCAGCCTCTTCTCATTGCAGGAACCAAAGGTCCATCAAAGTTAATGTTCCCTCCCTATAATTTATTGCTGCACAATTAACAGATACCCCCCCTCCCCCCGAGCCATTTCCTTATTACTTCCGACAGTCTTCTAACACAGTATTTTTCTTTTCTTTTTAGTCCACGTGCATCAAACTTTATTCACGCTGTAGTATATTTTGCAGTGTTACACCGTAAGTGCATTTAGCAGCCAGAAATAATACACAAAACACACATCTGAAATTTGCACAGTAGTAAACTAGCGGCACTCGTGTTCGCACCACTGAACACCCTCTCGCTGAACACGATGATTGGCCACTATGCAGCCATCATGCTGCCAAAGTTATATCTGATACCGTAATAACTGCTGTAGTGGTTCCCCAGTATAGAACGAGTGAAAAAGAAGGAGATGCGGGAGAGAAAGATAATGAAGGAGTAGGGAACTGCTTCAAATTATATTCTCTCTAGTTGTTTTTCTTGTGAGTGTTTCTCTCCCATTTTTCCATTACGTGTGTGTGGCCCGTGGCCCAATCTGCAGTGTTGGGAAGGTTACTTTTGAAATGAAACAGGTTACAGATTACTAGTTGACCTTGTTAAAAATGTAATAAGTAATATAACTTAATGTATCTTACAGCATTAAAGTGATTTAACTTGATGACTTTTTTTTATTAATTTTCTAACAAATGTTTTATGCTGGACAATAAAGCTGAAAAGTCCGACCAGCCTTGCTGACCCACTTCGTTTGGAAATACGCCAAAAGAAGACATTTCTGCACCGTGAAAATATACAAAGGAACAGAAGCTTTTATACCAAAATGAATATATTCAGATCTAAGCCCTTTGTAATCATACATATATTTATATTGTATCTGCTGTTATTACCATCTTCCACAAAATGCTCCTGGACCCTCTGGTTCTAGTCCGCTAGCTCCTCGGCCACGTCACCTACTTCCCAAGCAAAAGAGCTTACAGTTAAAGGCAATTAGCAGATGATCACGCAGGGTGAGGGTAGTGGTGGCTTATGCGGATGGACAATGCTGCGTAATGACCCGGGAAGCCAGGGACCCCCACGGTGTGGGGGCGCCCTGCCACTCACGGCCCTCCTCGGGGAAGGCTAATTGCAGCCCTTGCACTACTTTGCCTCGTCCTGCTGACAGAATGCCAATTCTGACCTCCTTCTAATTAATCAATGGGGCAGGCTGCTTAAGGGAATGTGCGGCTGTCATGGACTGGGGCCTGGGACATTCTGCTGCACGATCTATGTCTCGTAACTCTAGGCAGAGACATAAGTCCTGTGATGAGGGAAGCCAGATGCACCTGGCTAAATATTAAAGAAGAATGGCATTAATATTTAACGTTTCCTTCTCATTTTACTATACCGCCACATGCATACTGGCTAATACACGTTCCAGCCATCTGGCGTCGATCCGTTTTATGAGGCTGCTGCAATTCTGAGCTACCGTCTACCCATAATCTATGACTTAGGTGGGTTTCTTGTTTCTTCGGGGTCCTCTGCCCTGCTCAGAGGGATCAAAAACTAAATTAATAATAAGCAAATAATGTCAGAAGATCATAGCCAGCTAGCCGGTTATGAGAACATTCTGATTCAGTATCTCCTAAATAAGCAACGTGTTAATTTAATATTTTGTGTAGTGACTGTTTGTGGGCAACAGGCAACCCCCCCCCCCCCCAAACCTTGGGGGCAGCAAACACCGCTGCCGGTATGAGGCAGGTCATACCCTGGATGGGCAACTTAGAAAACACCAATCCACCAAACTGACATGTTTTTGGGAGGTAGGAAGGAGGAATCTGGAGTATGTGGAAACCCCCATAAATCCAGGCGATGCCAAACGCAGGAACAAACTAGCCGGGGGGGGGCAGCTCCATCGCAGGACTGACCCGGACTGAGGCATCAAGGTACAAACGATCAGTGCGTTTGTTACACCTACATTCCTACTTACATCTTCTCAACCTTTGCAGATGCATTTATTTTTGCAAGCTTTGGCCACTCAGGCTTTAAATCCCATATTATGCTTAAGAAGTATTTTGCAGTTTCACAAAATGGTTTTGCTGAATAAAGATCTGTGCACAATACAGTGAACATTAGCCAATTGATGTAATACATATATCAAGATAATATGATAATATCATTTGTACATCCATCCATTCATCTTCAAATCACAAATCAGAGTCACAGGGAGCCCGACCCCCATCCCAGGCAGCATAGGAGACAAGGCTGGGGTGCCAGTCCAATAGCAATAACTTACACCATGTAACAAGGAACTGGTAGCGATACACATAAAAACTATATATAATTGATCCGACTGATATATCTAGAAGAATACATTTTATTATGGCTACATTTCATGTGTCCACCTTAAACCTTGCTCTGCGGGCCTTGTGAAGACATCAGCCAGCCTCTGTGAGAAGGGCAGCTTTGCACCATAGATGTGGAGCACTGGACATCCATCTCCCCGTCACCACCAGCCCTGCGGATGAAGCGATTCCTGGAAACAAGATTGTCAGACATTTCTGAATGCGTACCGGTGCCTCTCTCCCTGGGGAGAGGAGGAAGCATGTGGGGTCAGCAGCTGAGAAAAGCCCTGCATCGAGTTTGAGCTTCAACCAGATAATGTGCTATGTAAGCAAGGGGCTAGCGGACGAGAGCCGGCGACAGGGGTAGCCAGAGCAAGCCGGGTGGGATCAAACGAGTGGCATGCAGCCGAAAACAAAGACACCTTTGGTCTTCTGCTTAGACAAGCAGTGAAACGCAATGAAAGAGAAGCAGTAAATTTGCTTTGCTTGAGCAAGGCCTCGGGTCGATTCGTGTTTGGACATAAAGGGTCATTTAATTGAAAACAGTGACATCTTGAATGAGACCAATATACGCCACTCATTCCGGTTTATTTTCATACCTCTGATGTATTTTCTTTGGGCAAAATCATCTCCATCTATCTCCCCTCTCTGTTCACACATGAGCTCATCGCCAGTATCATAACCCTCATTATTTTCTCCCTTACTCCCAAGGTTGAATTTATTACAGTTGTATTTGGCTGTAAAATTATGCTGGTAAGACTTGTGCTGCATCCAGGTGGATGAAAAGTATTGCCTATTGATGACTGCAACCTCAAGTAAAGCTAATTTTCTTAGAATTTTAATTATTCATACCAGTAACTAAGTGTTAATTCATCATCAATCAATCATGACAAACCATGTATTTCATGCAAGAACTATTAGCTAATTATTTGCTTAAATAGCCTAAAATTAGCTTTAAGTAGCCAAACAAAAAGCAAGCATTTGGCTATTGCAGTAACAGATTTTTATAAAGTTGAGTTTGACATTGTGGGGACCAAAAAAAATGTTTGCACAAGGTCAAAATAACAGGTTTTTATCACATTGTGACATAAATTTGGTCTGTCCTGTAGGTAAGGAAGATGGATGGATGGATGACTAAATGAAAGACCGTCCTCAAACCCATATATATATATATATGTCTTTTGCTTCTTCTAAATAAACAGAATAAATAAAAAGCTTTTCCTGTCTGGTTTTGTTTCTGATTCATTAAGATCAATCTGTAGCCTAGCTAGCCACTTTGCTAAAGTATTATCCTCAACGCCGATTATCACACATACACTGGAAATAAAAATAGCGAACAAGGCGTAAAACAGGGCTCCAGTACCAGTCAGCATTTATTTAATGATTAGAATGGCAGTGGTCCATCCATCTTCTGAGCACTTATCCAGTATAGGGCTGGGGGTGGCGGGGGGGGGGTCCCAGGCAGCATTAAGCATGATACTGTGTACACCTGGATGGGGCATCAGCCTGTAACAGGCGTCACACACTCTATGGGCAATTTAGAGCCACCATGCATATGTTTCGAAAACCACACAGCATAGTGAGGACATACAAACCCCAGACACACATGCAACAGAGCATCCGGGTGACGGCACTACTGAGCATGCTGTCTCGCTTTATTTGATGTCACTCTTCTAAAACACAGTAATTCATGTATATTACAGTTAAAATTGGATGGCTTAGACAGTTTTAATCATATTTAATATTCAGATGTTAGATTTTTTTATGAAAAAAAATGTGCATCATTTAAAATGAAATGCAAATTCCTTCATGGTGATGCCAACGCTTGATTTTCACCTCGCAAATGTCAGCAAAAGGCACATTTGCAAGTGGTCTGTCGAACGATGTTTGCAAGTCGATGCATGCAGTGTGTCTGGCAGTTTTTTTCTGCTTGAAACAGGAGGAAAAATGTGTTAAACCCCAGTAGGTCAAACACATTGTAGGAAGGCACTTACCTAGCTGGACTCGAAGAACGTATGCAGTATGTTATATATGTATAATGTAGTTGTACACTCTTAGTGCATTAATTAACTGATAACACAGGATTAGTTATGTACTGATCCCATGTTTGTTTACCATTAATCAATCATGACAATTCATGTATTCCATACAGGTGCTATATTAGTTGAGAGTTAACTAATTAGTTGAGGTTGTCATACTTAAGATCGGGGTTTTTCCCATAGAAAAGAATGGACAATCCTTACAAGGATATGAATACAAACATGTATGTGTGTGTGGGGGGGGGGGGCAAAAGTCTTCTATTTTGTTACTTATGTTACTTACTTAGAGTTTGTGTGTGTGTGTGTATGACAGCGTGCATGCCCTGCTATGGGTTGGTGTCCCATCCTGAGTTCTTCCCTGCCTTGCTTACATAGCTTCTGGGATTGGCTCCAGACCCATGTGACCCAGCATAGAACAAGCGAGTACAGATAATGGATGGATGGAATTTCTATATGTGTGGAGAATACAGATGGGCTGGGAGAGGAAAGACATACACATGTTTTCTTTCTTTTTTTTTCATAGGTAAGCTGATAAGAGGCTCTTGAAGGGCTCCAGAAATTACATTTTCAAAGAGTTGAGCAGCAGGCTGTGGGTCTTATGAGGCTCATGGTGGGAGAGTTTGAGAGAAGGAAGCTCTCCAGGAAAACTGAGCTAAAGGAAAAGGACAAGGCACATTTCAAGGGAGTAGAGAGGCTGGCGATGCACGGCATCAAAATTCATCTCATCAGAAAGGATGATGGAGAAAAGCTGGTTGGCGCGAGGCTGCGAAGCGGGACACAGAGCCATGGGATGTGGAGCTGTCTCCGCGGAAACACCGGCCCGGATGTTGTGCCTGAATCTGCAGATTGCTGTGGAGGGGTGGGGGGAAAGAATGGTGTTTATGAACCACCTGCTAGCTTCTTTAGAAAAGGCTGAGAAAAAAAGAATCAGGGAGGAAACGTATTATATGAAAGATAAAAGCATTTTTCCTTTTTTGTGCAGAATGGTCAGATCAGTCTGTTTGAAGACCCAGGTGATGCAACCGGTGGTTAGTTTTAAAGGGTAGGTGGGGGGTGTGCTTATGTCTGGGGTTGTACTTCAGAGCGGATAAGATGGGATGAGATGCAGAAGGTGTCGGCAGGGTGAAAGAAAAAAAAAACACGTTTACTGTCCGCCTCTCGACAGCGCTTGATCCAGGGGGTCTGGAACAGCAGATGATAGAGACGCAAGCTTTTTCCGGTTATAGAGGGAAGGGGGCCAACCTCCAAGCCAGGAGTCTAGAGGCAACTGAAGATCTAAAGGAGGCAGGAAATAGATTGAAAACAGCATAAGGTGCTTGCTGGTGATGCCCAGACCTCAGCAGAGAGTTATTTCCCCCAGAGACACTCCTTTGAAACCGATGAGTTCACAGAATCATGGAAAAGCTGTCATTATTGACCTGATTTGGGTATCGCTGAGTAACCCCTAAGAACAAACAACGGAAGGTGCCAGAAAATGCACGGAGCGTGTTTCTAGGCTGGTTCAGGTGAGATGTGATGGTTCTCGGTTGTTTTCTGAATCATAGGGAGTGACACTTCTGACAGAGCGATAGTCAAGCACAGGAAAACCATATTATGTATTATACAACACTTCACCATTTTGCTAGTTATGATGCAACAAGGTGTAAGAGTTAAAAAAGACGTTCAGGGAATCGAATAAATAAGCACTTCTTATTAAACAAATAAAATAAATAAAATAACTCTCTCACAGTGAAGGCCGAATTCAAATTAAAACTGCCCAGAACATTCTGAATAAAAATGAACTGACAGATTTCGAGCTGTTGCAGAAGCACCTTGTGTCCTGTTAGTGGATACGTGCTGGGCTGTAGTGTACAGGCTAGGGCCTACTGCCTGAATTCTCAATAGCAGCATGCGGTGGACACATAAGTCTCTTGGGCTACTTAAGGCTTTAAACTACACCAGCTATCATCTGCACATGTAAAATGTGACTTTCCCTTGAATATAGGGAGAGAATTCCTTGATACGAATGAATATCATGTGTGGAAGTGCAATACTTTTCTGAGACACGTGGGATGGCCTTGTTTCGATGGCTGAGGCGAGTCTTATATCAAGTCGTCAGGTGACTGTAAAAGTGCCCTGGGCAATGGTGTAGATCAACAAATGACACACTTGCAGTTTTCCATTCTGCTTTATCTGTTCTGTTAATGTCAGATTTTCACACATTCCTTTATAAAAATTAATCGAAACACTTCTCGCACCTCAAAAAAAATTCTTCTTGTAACTATTAAATGTAAAAATTCAATTCTTAGTTGAGTAAAAATCCATATAGAAAGGAATAAAAAGTAAGGCTTGGTTTTTGTTAATGAATTTTGCCATATATGTGAGTCAGAATAGAATAGTCCTCAGGGACTGCTATTAATCAGATAGCGCTTCAATGCTAATAGTATCAAGCTTTCCATGGAAGTCCTCTTTGAGGTTCCTACTGAATCACCTTGAAGTTGCCTCTGAGGAAGCCTTGGAAAAAAAATGTAGAAATTAATGGTCCCGTAATTTCATTTACCAAAAAAGTGACTTGTGAGGCATCCCTTCCCTCTTGCAGTCCCGGGGTAATTGGATCTCCTGCCGTGAGCGGGCGCTAGACGGGCGTGTCAAGTAAACAAGGATGAGGGGGCTTGTGTCTCTACAGGGCCTATAAAAGCACCACGCCTGAGAGCCATGTGACGGAAATACAGCAAGGCCACGAAGGTTAGCAGATGTCCTAGACGGCGGCAGACAGAGTGGCGAAAAATAGAGTGCCACTTCGGCTCGGCCTCCGGTTGCCTTTCCCAGGGCTCCTTTGGGACGCACCGCTATTTTCCCATCTGTTGTCAGCTATTTCTGGCAATTTGCATTGACTCATTTTGGAGATTACACACCCCTTGTCTGCTCCCTGCTGCGTCGCAGTCAGTCGCCCACCTGCGTCAACAGTCGCGTCTGATTGGTTTTATCGTTTGCACAGACCCTTTATAAAAAGATGTACCTCAACAAAAGATGTGCAACAACAACAAAAACAAATACTAAGTGCAATATTGTAAACTGAGCTCCTGTAGCGCAAACTGCGGTTTGGGTCTGGACTAATTCCCCTAGTAAAGGACTGTAATTGGCCCACCCATCACTGGAGGAGGGGCTTAAGGAGGAAGTGTTAACGTGTTTCCAAGCTGGCCAATGTATAAGCATCTCCATCACACCTGCCAGGTGCTTGTGTGCAGGACTTTTTATACTCGAAGGCTGCATTCATTCTGAGTTCAGTCACTGGTATGGTTTGTTGTGAGTAAAGACAGTGGTGTGTAATCGCCTTGGTAAGGATTATATTAAAGGAGACACACCTTTCATTCTGGACATGTGGGCAGGCCGGAGAAACATGGTCGACAGCCAAACCTGAAGTATCGCCCTGGGTAAACAAGTTAAATGTTAATATTTGTTTTCTTCACAACCATGACTAGAATAACCAAACCTAATAATAAAAGGATGAAACGGCTATATAAAGCACTTACCCTCATCTAAGGCAAATTAAATTAATTGATCAATATTTAAGGTTGCAAAAGACTATCCATCCATCCATTTTCTAAACCGCTTATCCTACTGGGTCGCGGGGGGTCCAGAGCCTATCCCGGAAGCAATGGGCGCGAGGCAGGTAAAAGACTATAATTATTAATAAAGTTGTATTAATATTAATTAAGACTCCAGTTGTGAGGGTAATTTGTGAAGGTCATGTGCTGTTTTTTGTATATGAAAAGATGGTTCATGTTAGTATTAATGTAACTATGCCACAGTCCCAGAAGTTTAAGATATAAGATTGTTTACCATTGTTTCGCTTTAGTGTTTTACTCTTGGATCGGATTTCTGACAATGATGGTTAAGCGTTGACAGGCTTGTCGTGGAGGCCACCTGCAAACCTTCTTTCGGAGCATTACTGCTACATAATTCCACACCACAACATCTGGGAAGCCCTGTGCAGCTGTTTGTTTCATGCACCATCTTACTGTAGGTGGCAGGAGACCGTGGCGACTAAGAGTGAATCAGGGAATGGATTCTCCACAATCAGGGAAAGCAGAAACAATTTTGAGTGCTGGGCGGCCATACCGATTACTTTGGAGATGGCGCCATCAAATTTACAGTAATCCTCTGTCTTTGAAGAATGCAGAGGGATGGGAGATGCCAGAGGTTATGATTGCTTATGACATTAAGAGGACAAGAAGCTCCAGTTATACGCCACCAGATACTGTATAAAAGCCTGGTGTATGAAGTTTATGGTTTTATTCACTGACTCAGAATCGTTTCCCTGAACAAGTTGCACATGTACAGTAAGTAGTCAGCCTGGGTTCCACCATCACCAGATCCATGAAGGCCTTTCAGAAAGCATGGTCTTCATGCTACAAATTCGTGCCATTACAACCATCATCTTCTCTGAGTGGCATGGTCTACCCACCAAGGCTATTGCTTCAAGTAAAGAGGGAATGTTCCTGAATATTTTTGTGAAAAGTGTGAATCACAAACTGGGTCAGGATACACCTCCTGAAATTTAACTGGGTGAATTAACACAGGCACTGATGGGAGGGACAGCTAATCACATCCCACTGGAAGATGGAATTCCTAACCAGCAGTGAGTGGCTACTGAACTGCAATGCTGACATGCTGTAAAAATTAATTTATTGTAAAACTAATGTTCATTACAAGAACATCTGTGATAATTACAAACAAGATTAGGATAAATAATTAGGACACTTAAATAATGTTATCCATTTCGTAGTTTCTACATTTAATTGCAATTACCAAATCAAAATGATTGCAGATACCACTACCTTAAGCAGCCACAAAGCCCCTATTATTGAGTCTTTTGTCTTCTTACTGTATATGCTAAATTTTCACTGAAATAAATTCGTTTTAAACAGCAATCTCTGGAGTACAACAGTGGGTCTTCTCTCAAGGTTTGTATATTTGCGATTATTAATAAACCTGTAGTTTAGAATGAAGAAAGCATCTTTCAGTTAGTAAAGCATCTTTCAGTTAGTAATGCTAATTCTACAGCCCTTGCTGTGACAATAAAGCAGACAATTTGTCGTTCAATATAGCTTCCAGTAGCTTTATTACTGTATATTTTATCATAGGGTCATTCACAGTTCGCTAAATGTACATATAAAATGTTACAACAGAATTCCCAGAGTGATTTGGACTTTTCACCCTCCGTGCTTCTGGCTTTCTGTTTAAACAGGATACATGAGTAATGGATGATATGGCCTGCATCTAAAATCGTACTCGCAGCACTCGGAAATTACACTGGTAGGATTCCGATGCAGGGAACTTCCCGGTGACTCAGATTCCACTGACAATCTTTGTAGGGAACCATCAGCATTAATCAGGTGATGAAAAAGTTGCGTTAAAAACGCACAAAGACACAGATCCATGCCTGACTAGAGATGCTGAACCAGAATCCCAGATTGGAGCCACATGTAAATAAATATAATTAATTAATCAATAAATCCTCTCCATATTATATCCATATTCTGTATATTGTCTTATATAATACTACACAAGTACTACTGAGATGCTCCCAGAGTGTCATTACTGTAAACACTGAATAAGATGAAAGTTTATGTAAAGCCGCACCTATTCCTAATGATTTCAACAACTGCTTATCCAATTATAGTCACACGACTGCATGGCATACCCAGATTAATTTATGGCTTAAGGCAGAGAACACTCTGGATGGGAGGACAATTCAAAAAAGCTACCTTAGGCATATACAGCCCGTCACGCTTTAAGTGCCTAAGTCACCTCCGTTGCACATGCAGACTCCGCTGGAGTTGTCTGCAACGTAATACTGGCATTAATTCCTGAGCACTTAATTCTTACTATTTTTTTTAGAACTGACTCATTCACATGGTTTCAATAGTTTATTTCTATATTACTAATTATATGTAATTGAATTTTTTGTTGTTTATTGCTGCATAGTTGCTCAGTTTCCATTCCCCGCTGACTGTCTTTTTTGTGTGCGGTTTCAAAATAAGCAGAAATAGCACACTTAGCCAGTCCTGTTGTATACTGTATGCTGTTTTTTCAAAGTAATCTTGTACTGTGTGTTCTGTGAAGAACCATTGAAATAAAGAACCTACGAAATAAAGTTTGATGGATTGTCCCTATTCACCGCACCCTGGAAAAGCATTTGTGCAGATAACTAACAGAGCTTCATGTCTTATCTTTATTACTGAATGTGCAAAGTCGCTGTGATGGTCTAGTGGTCAGTATTCTTTGTTGTAGCTACAATTACAATCTGGGTCATGGCCATTTTCAGCTCCAATGAGTAGGAAGTTCTAATGGCTGTATGCAGCAGGTTAGGTATCTGTGCCTTTTTCCAGAAGGTCATGGGTTTGAATCCTACGGCTACTAAATAAACCATATCATCACTGGGCCCTTGAGCAAGGCCCTTAAGCCTGACTGCTCCAGGGGTGCTGCATGGTGCCTGACACTGCATTCTGACCCCATAATAATGTTTCTCATGGTGAGCAGAAGGGCATATGTGAAAAAATCTATGTCCCTCCATCCATTTACCAAACCGCTTATCCTATTGGGTTGCGGGGGGTCCGGAGCCTATCCCAGAAGCAATGGCCACGAGGCAGGGAACAACCCAGGATGGGGGGCCAGCCGATTGCAGGGCACACTCACACACCAGTCACTCACACAGGCAATTTAGCAACTCCAATTAGCCTCAGCATGTTTTTGGACTGTGGGGGGAAACCGGAGTACCCAGAGGAAACCCCACAACGACATGGGGAGAACATGCAAACTCCGCACACATGTGACTCAGGCGGAGACTCGAACCCGGGCCCCAGAGGTGTGAGGCAACCGTGCTAACCACTGCACCACCATGCCACCCCATTCCTATGTCCCTGTATTCATATTTGTATAAATAAATAAGGTAAGTTGTCTTATTAAATGAAGCTTTCCCTATGATTTTTCCAGCAGAAGCAAGATCAAGTGCAAATAAACACAGTGCTGAGGTATTAATAACACAGAGGGGTCAAGAATGCATCAAGTCAACAAGCCAGGCAAAATAATGTGATTATGGTATTTCCATTCCAATCTGTTCTTTTTGTTTTTCAAATGCAGAATTAAATTGAATGGAAATGCAACCAAAGTGCCGACCAGTGGGTCATGGGGAAAAATGACGCAAGCGGGCAAAATGTCAAGGATGAAACTCGGCAGGAAAGTCCTTGGTTTGAGGCAAGTCAGTAGTGCAGATGGCTGCCACTACGCCTACGCAGATTTACCCTACTGTCAAGCAAGAGGAAGCCTCTGTCACACAGGTAGGGTCTTTTGATGATCAGGGTAGGTTGATGTATGACATGGTGAAGGACAGTTCCTGCGAGCACACTGCCCCTGTGTAGGTCAATCCTTCCACTGCTCTCAGATCCCTAAACATTCTTATGGACATTGATAGATGTAGGTTCATTCTCATAGCCCCAGACACCCTGCAGGCAGACAGTGTTGTGAATGGGGAATGGTGCTAGCTGAATGATCTGAAGGAGAAGCAGATACAAGAAGGTCCAGCACCTGTAGGGCTCTAGGAAAATATCCAGCTGTATGAATAAAATACTGTAAGCATGAAGCCTTCCCCTTCCGATAATATGTGAAGCTGACACTTTCCCAAACTCTAGGCCTGTAATATTTCCCATTTATGATAAATTCTCTATTTGCCATTTGCACAAGTACGACTACAGGGATATATCCTTTGCTAACCCCTTCACGCTCTCTGCAGCCCGGGGGTCACAGTGCAGGATTAACCAACATGCGGCACCCCTTGAACTGGGGGTTAAGGACTTTGCTCAAGAGCCCACAGACATGTGACTTTTATGTCGAGGCCGGGGATCGACCCAGAGATCTTCCAATCATGGGCAGAGAGATTTAGTCAGCTAAATCATGGGTCATTATTTCATTGATGTTTGTGCGTGCAACGTGTATGCAGATAATGCAATAATGCAATTAACTATGTAATTATGGAAACCTGCAATGGAGAAGACCACAATCATATTATGTAAAGCAGACCTACGTTTTATATAAATTATGTTAGTCCTGATCTTTTTGATTATTTTGGCTTTGAGGCTGCTTCAGCCAATCCTAAGTGTGCAGGGGCGGGGTCAGTCTTTTCTGCAGTTTTGTCAGTGCATGACACATAGAAGTGTAATGGAAAATCAGCCATATTATTGGTTCCCTGAACTGACAACATCTCATCACTCATACGGCCATATACTGTATATATATATATATATATATATATATGTATTTCATAACACACTGTATATGAAATGTGCAATAATTTTGGATCCCATGTTGTTCCTCCCAGCTGAACACCATCCATATCTTTGAGGTTCAATTTCATGGCAGCATTTTATATGTAAGTGGCCACCAAATCTTGTGAGGTGGTGTAACAGCATCTATTACGTGTTAAAATCGTGCCAGGACCATGTGACCAAATGACAAGAATCTCATCTGTCTCTGAGATTTATAATTAAGATTAATTGTGTGTTTTTAAATACAATGCGATGATTTCCCTATGACCCTGTACTAGATGTGTATGACTGGATGGATGGATGGATGGATGGATGGATGGATGGATGGATGGATGTGACAAACATGTCATGTCACGCACAAGCATTGTCTGAAAATAATCTTGTAAGTTTACGCCAGACAAAAATGAACAACTTTCAGTTTTGCTTGAGCCAGTTTGGAATTTAACATGGGGATGCATATTTACACACGTTCCGAGCCTTGTAACTGACTGCGCTGCCTGGATTTGCCCGATGTTTATGTTGTTCTTGTAAACACAGCCCATGGTGATGAAAAGTGACTTTAACGGTGCGGATGCGTGAGCAGTGCCTGCTGTGCTGTCAGAGCTCCCAGCAGTAAGGAAGATGCAGCCCCTGGGTTGACACATGCGCCTTGAAGAATTAGACGCTTTGATTTCCCCCATAAAGCCCCCTGTCTCCTCATCCCGGATGAGGTGAGTGAGTGTGCATGGGGGGAGAAGAGGGGGAGGGGTTTGGCAGCAACCCCCCCCCCCAGGCAATTATTTATTTGCTTGAAAAACTGAAACACAACACAGATCCTGACTGAGTGCTTGACAGATCGCTCACTGCTGTCTTTACCTGAAACATGTACCTCTCAAAAATCCTTTTGTGTCTCTCTCATTACTCCGTGATGATTTTCATTTCTGGACGAATTCTACCATAATTATCTTGTATAACACGCAGAAAACGCTGGCACTGTAGGCCAACATGAAATATTGAGTTGGGCAGACTAAAAACATGTTCTGTTTCTAATGTTTTAAATTACCATATATCTTGTAACAATATCCATCAAGTTACACTGTGCAAATCTGAATGGAAACGTTTAATACTTAAGGAATAATTTGCTCAGACAAGTTCTTAACAAACTTAATAATTATCTGTTTTCTTCTTGTTTTGCTTTGCACTCTCATTAACAACTTGTTTAATTAACAAAATTTTCCGATAATATAATGCAGCTGTTGTTAAACTTAGTCGTGGGTAGTATAGCTTAACAATGCCTCTGTCTGGTATTTTAGTACCACAATGTTCATCCACGACCACCCACCCATCCATCTTCTGTACTCACCTGGCCTGTGAGGTGTCAAGACCATCACAGGGCACTACACACACGCTCAGTAACTCCCCTTCACCTTAGTATGTTTCTCAACTGCATAACACAGGGAGAACATGCTGAATCAACACATGCGCAGGCTGGTGGCAGAGACTTAAACCCAGGTCTCCAGAGGTGCAAAACGAACATGCTAACCACTGCATCACCAGGCCGGCCCTTTTCTGGAACCACCCTTCATTAATTTATCTAAAAGTCTCATTGGAATGCTTATTTTACCTCATCAACAATCCATAAGTTCATCAAGCACATTTCTGTACAAGAACCTATAAGTTAAAATTGTTGCAGTTCATGCTTGATCTGAAGCTCCAGCGCAGTTGGTAAATACAGACTTAGACAACATTCTATCTGAAGTGTTTTACCGCTTTGTGTTCCTGTCAGGACCGAACCGTCTCTTCCAATTAATCCCTTTACTCAGTTGCATATTATGTAAGGCCAGGCTCCAATAATTATGTAAAGAATGTATTCTGAATTCAAGTACATACACATAAATGCTGAAAAGAGTATAGAGAGTTTAAGGTGGCTGTTACACAAAGCAAAGCTACACATTACTTACCAAGTGGTAGCCAAAGGAAGCGGGGGGGGGGGGGGGGCACAAATGGCCCACACAGGTAAATTAAACACCCGTCCCATTTAACCACCAGTGCCCCCCGATTACCAAACACGGG
>JAODJX010000027.1:3243643-3264391 GCA_026776945.1 Isichthys henryi | reverse complement strand
GCTTCCGGGATAGGCTCCGGACCCCCCGCGACCCAGTAAGGATAAGCGGTTTGGAAAATGGACGGATGGATGGATGTTTGAAATGGCGTTCTGCATACTTCCAAGTTTTTAAAGAAATATTTGTGTCCCATTTTGTGTTTTATATGATGTCAACTCTGTCACACGGACATTTTCTGTTATATTCATTAAAAATGTGCTCGGAATCATTTAAGAAATGAGTTTATGTCAATAAAAAAATTGTTGTTCACTTCCTGTGTATTATTTGAGTTATAAATGTGTTTTACAATATAATATTGTGCATTTTTATGTGACTGATGGAACTGATAAAATTGACAAAAAAATGCCATTTAAGAAAAAATAAAATCACTGGGAGGTTGGTCCATTGCAACGTTTAATAGCCAAGACTTTGATCTTCCAAATGTATTTTCCCAGCATGATTGAAGAGCAAAAATAAAAATCCCCACAAATATGATTTTGTTCTCATTCTCAAGAATGAATTGTTCTTATTCTCAAGCATTATTGCCTGTGAATATAACTAAACCATGTAAAGAAAACTTTGATACTGCATACTGCAAAACTGGATACTGCATATAGATATTCAATATATTTTATCTCTAGTGATGCGGTTCTGTTCTTCCTTAATTCAATCTAATTTGAAGGGTTATTTATTTTAAATCGGACATTGTTCTTCTTTAATCCTTCATCCTCCATCATTTAGAGTCACAATCCATGGTCACACACTGTTCTTTAGTTTACCATCTGACACGCAAACATTTTGGCCTTTTCTGCTTCAGCCATCCAAAGCATTTTGCCTAGTTGTTGTTTACCGAACATTTTATCGATACCAATTATCATTTTATCAAAATGATGTATTATTTTTCTTGGAAAAAAATAACCCCTTAATGCAGCCTTTGGTTTGATGAGTCCTTCCATTGCATTGAGATGCCTGCAAGCTGCTAGAATTACTAAGAGGCCCAGGGAATTCTGGGTAGTTTCATTTATACCAATCCTTAGAGTAGTAGTAGGGTTACCACATAATCCATGTGCGGGAGGACATTTTGAGCTATGACAGGGTTTGTAAACTACCATTTCAATTAAAATGACCTGGATTTCACTTGCTGTGCTGTGATCGGTCAGCCTCCTATAGTCATGCATGCATCAATATTGTTAATATGAAACAACTGGATGAGTCTTTCAACCGAGGAAACAAAACAGTCAAAGCACAAGAATTGAACTATTTAGCCAGTCACAGCAACCTTTCAGTTTTAAGGGTAGTTTGTAAAATCTGATGTAACTCAAAATGTCTTCCCTGACATGGATTAGGTGGTGTAACAATGCCCCACCTGCCTAGGTGGGTGGTCAATCCTGAGCTACAACGTGGGCCATTAACTGGATGTCATACCACTCACAGACATCAATACAATGCAAAGTGTGTCATTTATGTAAAGTGCAGAGGTGCAAGAGGTAATACAAAAATAAACCACAAGCAAGCTAGAATAACTAAACATAAAGAAACCATTCACAATGAAGGCAAAACAAACAAACATAAATTACTGTAAGTCAAACATCTGTCAACACTTCCACACAAGCCAAGCAAGGAAACCATCCCACTCCCATCACTATTAAAATGCATTTGATCAAGGAAGTAGTAACACTATTACAGGAAGTAGTAACACTATCACAGGAAGTAGTAACACTATCACAGGAAGTAGTAACACTATCACAGGAAGTTTTTGTTGAATAAAATCATCATGGAAACATCTCCAGAACTTCTGCAGCTCCTTTAAGCACACCTACTGTACATACCACATGGGATGACTCTCTCTGGTTTTGTTTCGTACTGCTCTGTGGAAACCAAACAGGAAGCTGGGAACGTCAAAGAACGATTCATTAATTCCCAGGACCAATCATCGAAACTTGTGCCACATGTTGCCAGCTTGCAAACCCAGGCTGAAGATGGTCAGTTTACAGTTATATCAAATAGCTTCACATGCGTGTTTTGGTTATTTTAATGCCAGACAGTTGATTCTGACATGATCCTCAGCTGACGGCCACATGTGTGATGTCATGATTTAGACAGTAGATACGAGCTAGAATTCATTTGGACTTAACAACATTCAAAATATCTTATCATATCTGGCTTTGACATGGGCCATATACTGTATGTATGAAATTAACAACACTGTTAAGCTTCTTTAATGTACAAGGTCCTATTTAGAGTGAGGAACAGGATGGTGCAGTAGGTAGTACTGTTACTCACACATCCAGTATTGAGGGTTTTCATGCTCCCCCCATTCCACAGGGGATTCCTCCAGATACTCTGCTATACTCCTGCCATCCATGCTAATTGGTGTTCCTACATTGGTGTTGCTAGAGTGTGGTTGTGTTGGTCTGAGCGTGCATACACTAACAACCCTATACCCTGTTGTGATTGAGATATGCTCGCCCCCTCGCAAAACTGATCAGGATAAGCAGTTAAAAGATGGATGGATGGATGGATGGGTTAATTATCAAATTGCCATACGTGTCCGCGAAATCATTACTGTCCTGACGTGACCTGGCCTCTGTCACACAATAAACTTTAACTGCAATGCAGAAATACTTGTGTCTTCATATACATCTGGGATTCTCAAAACTAAAGATGCTCAGGAAGTTTCAGGCAGAGTTTTCATGGACTATCACAGAGGGACAGAACGTCAGCACATCTGAACATCATTCGCAATCAGAGTGTGTGAGTAGCTTATAACAGTGAGATATGCGAATGCGCTATAAAAATATCCAAAGCTATGAGTATGTAAATCATGTGTCATGAACAAGGAATACAGTGAAAGTGAGTCAAAGCATCACGTAATGAGCAGTATGGCTACTACAGTAGTTCAGATTGCACCACCAGACAATTTTGATGCACCAGTAATTGATAGATAAGGTGAATATGGTGTTTAGAACCCTACAGAATATAATCTGGCAGAATTATACTAAGTAATCACATTATCATTATTATTATTATTATTATTATTATTATTAGGCACGGTGAGCAATGAGGCAGATGATATATTGTGTGTCTTGCCAATACCAGAGTAAAGTGTCACAGGGTGAAATAAACTTTGGAAATAGTGTCATATATGAAAAGGGCAAAGTCAATATGAGAAATCAAGAATGGGGAGAAAGTGTTGAATATTTTATCACTATTTTTACACCTTATCTGAACATTACCAGATTGGTATCCTTTGTGATGAGGTTATTAGGGACAGGATTGTGATGGGTTTTCTGGGCAGGAAACTTCCAGAATGGCTGCAGACCTCACCTTAGCAAAAGCCATCCAGTGTGGCTGGCAAAGGAGACCTGGAAAAAAAACAACAGCCAGAATGAGAGGTGGAACGGAAAAAGCCACTGATAATGATAATAAGAGATACAAAGCTGAGTAAATCTATAGTGAAAGAGGTAAGACAGAATGGTACATTTGGGTTGGAAACAGGCACCAGCAGAAGGACTGTCCAGCTAACGAGGTAGGATGCCAAAAAGTGCCATAAATAGTACCACTCTATGGAAGCTTGGAGCTTCACAAATGCACTCCACCCAGGGAGGCAGTTGATGATGACATGCTCTTATTGGAGAGCAATTCTCACCAAAGGTGTCTATGCTATTGATGCCAGTTCTGAATTCTGGCAAACGCCTCTGGCCCAGAAGTCATCTTTACATGCAACATTCATTGCCCTCTATGGGAAATATTGCATCAATAGTCTCCCATTTGGCATGTCTTCAGCGCCTGAACATTTCCAGTGGCAAAATGTCACAGATGCCGGAGAGCCTCGAAGGAGTGCTCTGTATCTCAGTTTCTGGCCAAGACAAAGAACATCACGATGTCCGTTTGCACCTGGTCCTGCGGAAGCTGCAGCAGGAAGGCCTCTCGCTGAATGAAAAGTGTGAATTTGCAAGAGACAGCATGTTGTTTGTGGGACAGAGGATAACAGTGACAGGTATTCAGCCAGACTCTGGCGTGGTTAGGACCATTATGCAAATGCAAGAGTCAAAAAAAATGTCTCTTAGCATGGCCAACTGTTAAGCAGAATTTCCCATCTGGTCGCATTTCCTACACCTGTTAAGGGGCTAATCTGTGACAAGAATGAGTGGTGCTGTGAAGCACAACAAGTGCCAACTTTCCAGCAGCTCGAAGAGGAACCGAGTTCTTCCAATGTCCTGGCTCAGTACTCCCCCACAGCTGAAACACGGGTAGCTGTGGATGCATCTTTGTACAGCCTCGGGGCTGATTTAATGCAGTATAAGCAGATGGGACACAGAGACCTGTCACTTACATCTCTGAGAGCTTAACAGAGGTAGGGAAGTGGTAGGTGCGTGCAGAGAAAGAGGCGTTGGCTGTAACCAGGGTGCGTGAGCTAGTCTCTTCTTACCTGCTGGGACTACAGTTCAGGACGTACCACAAACCTCAACTTCCACTGAGCTACGGAGGGCTGGCTGAACTGTAAGAAATGAGATTCCGTCTGCATCCACTCAGATTCGTGTTCAACATCCGGGAAAATTAGTCATTACAGTTGACACTCTCTCACAAGCTCTGGAAAATGAAGTTCAAATTGAGAGGGATGTGGAAGTTTTCGTTAATGCGATATGTGCTGCCATTCTGGCTTCAGAGATGTATGTGCAGCAGATAATTAATGCACAGCATCCTGATGTGACGTGACAGCAAGTGATCTACTACTATCTGCATGGCAGATTTCAAATTGGACTAGAGGTGAAACCCCACTGGCATGAAAAACAACCTTTACGTTGTGGACCGTCTGCAGTTGAACAGTCAAAGGCTGGTCGTACAATCTCTTCTTAAGAAGGTCTAACAGCAGATCATTAGGACTACCTGGCCATCACAAAATGCAGAGCACACACCCAGGAAACAAGGTGCTGGCCTAGATTGTTTAAACACATCATAAAACCTGTCAATATCTGTAAAGAGTATTCACTCCATGAAAAACCCAACTGGAACGCATTCATAACAGACCTTGGCAAAAAGTTACGACCGATTTGCTTGAATGTCAGAATCACATGTATTTATTGATTGTGGACTATTTCTCCCAGTACAATGAGGTAGCCTTCACTGAAGTCCATCACCTCTGAGTCTAAGATTGTAGCGATAAAATAAGACACTGTACTTCAGACACTAAAGCCTTTGCCTCCACTTTGCCTCCTAATCTGGTCATGTGATGAGCTGCCCTTGTTTCTGATTGGCTAATGGTGTGGCAGAGAGTGCACTGGGCACAGTCAAAGGTCTGTTAAGGAAAGGAGGGGATACAGGTGAAATGTTACTGGCTTACCTTTCTACTCCATTATAACATATAGTTATACGCGGGTCAATTACTGCGCTGGAGGCACCTCCGGTCTACTGTGTGCCACAGCTGTCAGTCTCACTCAGGAAATCCAATGGAGCTGATGAGGTAAGACACTATCAGTATTCAGCCATCGTTGCACCTGTTCTCTGCCCTAACTGCAACCAGGCCAGTAAGTCTGGCTAAGAATGAAATGGACAGCAGGTGCAGGAGTTGGTGGAACAGGAGCAGAAGCCAGATGGACGCAGGCAGGGGTGTGTTCAGACACAACAGGACTCATCTGCACCCACTGGGTCAACCACTTGATTCGAACCCAAAGACAGCTGATTGTCCAGATGCCTCATGTGAAACATCAAAGAGTGTGACAGCCACTAGGGCAGGGTGTGACTCATGGCCACCTGAGAAGTTAAATCTGTCAGTGCCGGATACTAAATAAGTATCTGCTGATACATCGCTAAAGAGTTTAGTGCTTCCCACAAGTGAGGACAAGTTCCTGAAAATAAAGGAAGTTTTCAGTTACTAAAACCAGTTTACCAATTTCAAGTGATATTTATATTGTGCTTGCTATCTAAAAGGAGGTAGGTGTCCCAGCAGATATTACTGCATGGATGTTGGAGTGAACAATTTGTCAGACATTTACAGTATATATTGCTTCAGTTTCACTCATTGACAGTCACATAATAGCACAACATGAATAATTATTTCATCTTTTCCCTGGCTTGAGAAGTGACGTGGCGAAATTCTCACTGAGACAGCTGTAGGATGCCAGTAGCCGGGGCAAGGTTGGGTTTTTGAAGATAAATATAATTTCACACTGGTATTAAAGCAAACAGAAAGGACTCAGAACTTAGATTCTATGCTGAATTTGATTAAACATGCACAGTTGCATCTGTTTACATACAATCTGTTCCTTTCATAAAGTATGCCGATTAACATGTTTTACGGTAATTCATTCAAGATGCATTCATTCAAAAATGTATTGTCATATGCACAGTAAAAAGCCAGTTAAAGTATACAATGAAAATCTTACTCTGCATCCTGCACTGGAAAAGCACAAATTGAACACAAAACAAAAAATACAAATTAAGGTTACAAAAGTTGAGCACAATTAAACAGTCAGTCAATAAAACAATAGGTATGAGTGTAATGAAAATATTGTGAGTATTACAATGGACTAGAACAGATAGACAAGAGACAGATAACTGCCCAGTCCTACGTGTGAGGTTATAATGTAACTAATGGAGCTTTTCCACTGGAATACTGGAATCGAGCTGCCAGTTACAGTGCAGATCCAGCTCTCTTCGGCTTCCCACTGCGGAAGTGTCGGCTCGGTAAAGGTGCTGCTAAGTAAGGAGAGCGACAGTGCAATTAAACAAAAGTGATGCAGCAGCCCAGCACCACATTGGCTGGAGGTACATTATGTCTGCAGAATTGGGGGTGTTGCAGTGAGAATTGTTCACAAGCCCGATAGCCAGCAGGTACAAACTGTTCTGTAATCTTGTGGTCCTTCATTTCACACCCTTGCAATGTCTACCTGATGGCGGGATGTGAATAGGCTGTGATGGGGGAGGGTGCTGTCATTTATGTGGCTGTCGGCCTTCATGATGACCTCCGGTATGATAAATGTGCTCAATAGATGGTGAAGCTATTCCTGAGATAGTTGGGGCAGCTCTGACCACCCACTGTACGCCTTTATATGTGTCTCCCTCTGCATATACAGTATGCGCTAGACTTTCACAGCAATGAAAGGGAAAGTACACCTTTCGCCGTCAAGCAAAAAAACAAAAAACAACGCCTAGAATACTTCAGAGAATATTGATCAGGCAAAATCATTTTTCGGAATGCGCATGTGCAAAAAATCAGTGCATATAATTTGCCTATTCAAAGATGACTGTACATGTATGTCGGCCTTTTCCGTCCCTGTCATCTTTTCATCTTCTTGTATTTGAAGAGAAATACCTTGTCCCCAACAAACCAAGTCCATGTCCCATCCCTGTGTCACATGGTTCTGTTCCTGGAGTGATTCCTTCCCTTTCAAACACACTCTCTGTCATTGCTGCCGCCATATTCATCTCAATTGGTGGATTAAATAACATGGTGGTAAATTAGTCATAGTCATTTATTATTGCACAATATATTCATTCCTTTCTTAACTTGCCATTTTCCACAGGTTCTAACAGTACAATTATATTATGTTAAGTAAATGTTCTTACCCCAAGGTGAAAATTTGATTGCTGGATTAATTAGATTTAAAATATCAATTACATAATACAAATAATGGGTTACATCAATGAGCAGATGTGAGGAAGACAGCCAGCAAAAAACAACAGGGAATTTCTGACAGTTTTATTATTATTTTTTTGTGATGTGTCCTGTACCTCTGTTCTTTCTTGCGTTTAAACATAGCTTCTTAAGATATATTTCTCCCTTACCTGCATTAAATTTCACATGTCCAGGTGAGATTAATCTACAGGTCTGCCATCATCATCAGGAGCAAAAGCATTTTGACAAAAAGCAGAGTGGCGATGATTCAAGTTAATGATTCAGCTTGCTTTGTGTCACTTGTTACTGTCATAAAATAGAATTTATCTGAATCAAGCTACCCATCTATCTTCTCTAACCGCTTTTCCTGCACTGGGCCACGGAGATCCTGGGGCATATCGCAGAAAGCACAGTGCAAAGGGCCGAGGTGCCCTGGATGGGATGCAAGCAAGCCAAGTACTTCAATATAAAATAGCTACAACATCCAAATAATGACAAATTTTTTCATTACACAGACAGCTTCTTGTTGCGAAAATGAGTACGTCTTTCTGTTACTCACTTAAAAAGTGTTTAAATCTGAGAAACAGACCTGTTTGGGAAATTGCTAATCTAGTTCTACACAAGAGCTAATATGTTTATATTTTACAATGCAAGAATTCCGATTTAAAATGTCTATACAGTATATGATATACACTGTAAAAGGGCATTTCATGGAAATGAACTAAGAAAGGAGGGTCAGATTAAAAGGATATTATATACCTGTACCTACTCTGACATTGATCTGCATACATGTCATCTACAATTGGGAGGATATTCTGCTTCAACCTCAGACCAGCTGGAAAGAACTGAGAAAGGGCTATAAATTTAAAGAGTTAAGTAGGAAAGGAGAAAGCTGCAGTCTGTTTGTACGGATTCCCTTCCCTCAGTTAAAAATGGCACTTGTTCGTCATTGACACAAGTGAATAAGTGCATGCAGGTGTGTTTGAAGCTGCTAAAATTGCACTGGTGTTTATTTCATAGTGTAATTTTGTGAGTAAAACATTCTGGTTCATTCCTTTTATCTGTCTATCCAGCTGTCGTCTTCCTGCTGATCCCGGTCAGGGCCTCCTTGTTTCACCAATTCTCTGTAGCATTTCCACCCCTGCTGCATTGCAGGGAAAACATCTCCAACACATTTTCTACACTCCAAACACACTGTCCTCACAGCTCTTTTTATTAAAGTGTTTCTACGTGCTAAATCCTACAGAGCAGCAGTAAGGCCTATGGAAGACTTTGTCACTGCATGTTAAGTTCAATGACTATAAGCACTACAGCGTACCGGGAGAAAATGTTTGCTACACTGTGCCTTAACCAATGAAAATGTCCAGTTTTATCATCCAGATTCACAGTCACTATCAAAATGACATCCTAATGGTTATTGGCAGCAGTGGAGACCTCTCCACACAGAAGCTTGAGAAAATAACCTTGGCAACAGAGATAGCTTTACCCTTATTTAATCTGACTCCATGTGAATAATAAACACAACATGCGCGATACAGCAAAATGTCCCCCTGTCTGATTTCTGTAAACACTTACTCAGTGCAGGGTGATGATAAGCTTGGATACCTTCCTAGGAATCCCAGGGTACGAGGCAGAGAACACACCGGCATGTATGTCAGTCCACACACAGAACCACACTCCACTGGGCTATGGATACACAGCAGTTCCTTTAAATGGCATGTTTGCGAGTAATGAGAGGAAACCCAGGGAAACGGGAATATGTATAGAGCAGTCACCCCGTATCTGCGCTTTGCTGTTTATTGTGATCTAAAAAAAAAAAGGTAAAGTGTGTAACAACATGTTTTCTGATTGTTCCTTCACCCTCGGAGGGTTATAAAAAGTATGATTGTCATTCCGTTGTCATCCTTTGATATGTGGTATTTTTGTCATAGGCTAAAACATCAGAATTTCTTTCATTCAAGAGTAACGTACAATGTACTTTATTATTACTGTATTACTGTAATTTTGGGAATGTCTTACAGTGCGAAATTTCTCATTTACCGTAAATACAGGAAAATCAGCCGCATGGTTTTCTATTATAGGCTGTCCTCAGTAGGTGGCGGAATGCATCACCCGTGGGATTGCTGTACTCCAAAAGCACAGAGTACAACAAATTATTTATTAGTTTACAAACGTAAACTTGTAAAATCAAGCCTCTCCCTTTGCTCACCATGCTGACAGTAAAAAATTAAGACTTGTTCCTGTTGACCAGTCAAGTAACAGCAACTCCTTAAGGAAATGTACCATGCAGTACAGTTCCCCAGAGCAGTTCAGAAAGTACCTTTATTGTTTCGGCTGGAGGGTTGATATATACCCCCTAATCAGCTCAGCCATTGTTTCATTTTACACTTGAATCTTTCCTAGGAGCTGTTTTTTGGCCCAGTCTCCAAGACTAGAATGTCCTTGCCTTGATAGAAGTAAGCAGGAGGCCTCAGTCTCTTTATCAGTCTGTGGGTGACCCACCTGCTGCAGGAATTATATAAATTTCTCAGTTACGTTGCCATGTGGATCATTATGTCATAAATGTAAATATTTGGTATATTTCTTGAGCTAATCGTGTAATTCCTGACTGCCATTGACCTTTGTTCAACACAAGCTGAAGGACAGAAGCAACTAGCAGAAATATTTGCCTTTATAATGTCGCTCTTTTCAATAAACAACAACTGTCATGACCTGCACGTCTTGTCCTCGTGTGTGCCACGCCCCCGATCATCCATGTGTGCCACGCCCCCGATCATCCATGTGTGCCACGCCCCAGATCATCCATGTGTGCCACGCCCCGATCATCCATGTGTGCCACGCCCCCGATCATCCATGTGTGCCACGCCCCGATCATTCATGTGTGCTTCCCCGATTGTGCCCAGCTGTTTTCTATGAGTCTGTGTATTTAGTCCGCATCTGAGTCTGTATTTCCCAGATCTGTCATTGATGTCGTGTGCTGTGTTCCCTCGTCTGCCCTGAAATAAACCCTCGTATCCCGAATCCTCGCCTGCCTGCCTCGTAATTCCCCGCTTCCTGCCTGCCTCGTAATTCCCCGCTTCCTGCCTGCCTCGTAATTACCCGCTTCCTGCCTGCCTCGTAATTCCCCGCTTCCTGCCTGCCTCGTAATTGCCCACTTCCTGCCTGCCCGTCTGCCACCAGTCACTACAACAACATTGTTTTTTGAGCTAATGCAGATAAGAAGGCAAAATGAGAGCAGAAATTTTATTTCAATTAAAAAGACATTAGAGGCACTTTTAATGGTGTTGAATCAATTACCAAACAACAAGGGTGCATTTGCTCACGACAGAAGATATTCTGAATAACCCTGAATCACGGTAAACCTGATCAGTGGACCTTGGTGATTTTGCTAAAAGCATCAGAGAGGACAGAAACATCCATCCATCCATTTTCTGTAATTGCTTGTCCTATTCAGGGTTGCGACGGGTCCGGAACCTATGCTGAGGGGCTATGGGTGCAAAAACAAATGTATTGCAGTGGCTCAGAAATGTAGCAAAGTGACAGTAAAGGTTTCAGTAACTTAAAATACTCAAGTAAAATACAAAGCTGGAAAAAACTACTTTCTTTTCACCTTTGCATCGATGGAAATGTAAATTCCACCTACACTGTACTCAGCTACGTCCACCACTGCTGACACGATGATGCCGACTGCAGAGACAAAAATTGGTGGAAACTCGAGACTTTTCCCGGTTGCCACCTGTTTCCGAACTGAACTGGTTCATGAACTGGATCAGCACCGGTTCTGTTTCGGTTGGGAAAGCGCTATATTTCATCATCACCTGAGCCGTTTCATCTATTTACTAACTTCCAGTTAAATCACTTGCAATTGTAAGACGGCAAAGTGCCGAACGTTTGCACACGTCTGATTCATATATTATCGGTGCCTTAACCGAGCTAAACTGAAAGACCAGTATAAGAGAATACCTAAGCTCGTTGAGTTATCCCTTATGAATT
Source organism: Isichthys henryi (assembly GCA_026776945.1). Lineage (NCBI taxonomy): Eukaryota > Metazoa > Chordata > Actinopteri > Osteoglossiformes > Mormyridae > Isichthys > Isichthys henryi. The sequence goes on along the minus strand of JAODJX010000027.1, from coordinate 3,252,803 downwards.
TCCCCTTGGTGACTAACCATAACGTTTTGTCTTTTTCCTTTTATTCACTTTCCATGTCGTCCTGTTCTGTCTGATATCTGTAATTTTATGAGGTTTATTTGTGTATATAAGCTGTGTGACAATGGGAGTATCAGTAGTTACTTGAATGTCAGTCATTTAATAATTGTGTGGGTAAGTTGTGGGGATCCTGCATATGGGTAAGCTGTATACAGTAAAAGCTCTACTTTCAGACTAGATTTTTTTTTCTGTTCAATAAGGGCTGTTTGTACTAAGTGCAGCACCACAGGGCACATTTTTTCAATTAAATCTTTGTTTAGAAGCTACTTCATAAATAAACAAAAACATGCCTTACAGTATGTCCACAAGCTGTGTTATTTAAAGGAAATTATGCCAATGATTAAAATCAGATAAATAAGTCTTTTTTCCTTTGCAAAAAGAGATGAAGCCAGAGGTCAGCTGATGAGGTCTTTATAATCAGGGGTGTAAGTAACTGGGCGCCAGAGTATCCAGTAAAAGTCATTAGGACTGGAGCCGGATCCTACTGTATGTAAAGCTAAGAATGCTGGTCCTGTCATCTTTATGGTTCATGATGGAACCTGAGCCGAAGTGACTTTAAAGAACCAAAAAAGTCGGGTGTAAAATTTTTGCAAAGTGTTTGGGATTTGTCTGCTGTTTAAGTTACCCTTATTAATTATTAATTGTTAGGTAGAGATTTGGTCTTATCTCTATCAGAAATAAATAAAGGGTTCCTCTCCTATAGCAGAATCATATAGTTCATCTTCACACTAAACCATTTAGTGTGGCCTCATGAACCATTAATTTGAGTGTTTAACTTTGTAATTTAACCAAAATATAATACAATCAGTTAGTGGATGTCCTGAATTTATTTGCCTTCTTGTAATGACTTGCTGGGATTTCTTCGTTCTTCTCATAACTTGACACAACCCTACCAGCAGAGCTGATTAGACCCTTAGTTTACATGGGTGGTGGACTAGGGCACCATCCTCTGAGAGGGAGGCGACTTAGCAAGTCTGTTTCACTTTCCTTGCACCCCTAGAAGTAGTTTCTTCCTTATAGAACAAATTTGGTTGTGGTGAAGCTTGCCAGGGGTGGGGGTGCTGGCATTGAAGCTTGGTGGGGGTGTGGGTGTCGGCCGTGAAGCTTGCCCATGGTTCCACGTGGGCTTCGACTGCCCCTGTCTACCAGACAAACAGCTTATTGTCTAATGTCAAAATTGCTAACAAGAGTAAGTCTGAAGAAAATTGTGCTCCATCAGCCTATATGCTTTACATCGAGGGTCTTTCATCTGAGGCAGCAGTTTAACACGCCACATCCAGCAATCTGATTTAAGAAGTTAAAAAGGCTTAAGTACTCACTGATATTTCCTTTTATATTATCTGGCAGTACTGTTAACATACCTGTTTTCTAGCCATTTCAAATAAAGATTTTTTTCTTTGAATAAATCTGTGCTAAATAAATAAAATGAAAATAAAAATAAAATTCATACAAGGACTTGGATCCCGATAATATCAGAAGCTGAGCTTGAAGGTCTGACTGGGGTTCAGATGGTGTCTCCAGCAAGTACAACCTCCAATATAAATTACACGTTGCCCTTTGACCTGTCGCTGCCTCTGAAGGATGACATCGACGTACTGACACGTCACGGCTGCATGGCCGCATGCGCATATCATGAGCAGCAGGGTCAGAGGGGGGTCACAAATGAGGAGAGCGGGGGAGGCTTTGGAGGCAGTCTGCTTGATGTGAGACTTCCTGTCGCACGATTGCAGAAATGACACCGAGACAGTAGCACCGGCCTCACCTCACTCTGGGAGCTACAGGTAATATCAGTGTGCAGCCCATTTTTACCATTAGCAGAAAGGATTTTGAAAGTTTTTGATTTCCTGTAAGTCGATCGGGAAAAGATAAAGAAAAACGATGGATAGTGGATAGCGGAAAGCGAGGGATGCTCCAGGGAAGGTGGTAAGAATCCAAACGAAAGTTTTAGGGGTGATGCCAAGATATGGCATGAGGTCGCTGTGCCGAACCTTCTCTTCGTGTCGTCTTCTCTCTAAGGCCCCTGGGCTGACTGAACGCTGCCACACTCTCATCTTTTGGCCCAGAGATTCTTAGCTGTGTGGAAGAAGTGGCTTTCTGTGTGTGGTCCTGAACCTCCAATACCTTTAACCAATACCTCCGGCCACCTCTGTCTCGCTCTATTGCGCTGCCTGACGCCCCCAACACTGCTGAGCTTGTGTATTATTTATACATATTTTTGTATGTAAGCTTATTCACAGAAGACTCACCCATCTGTGCAGCTGAAGGAAAAGCTCGTTAGGTTTTAACAGTCCAGAAATTGTGTATCCGTTTGTCATTTTGCTTACTATTTTAGAAGAATGATGACAACAGGATATGGGGGCAGATCAGTAAGGAGGATTTTCAGGACTGGCTGTTAATAATCTGACCTCTCGATAACCACAAACTTAACAGATAAGTGTAGTTATGTTAGATTTATAGCTGAAGAAAAATGAAAGCAGGTAGCAGTTGTCGTATAACAGTTTAGTTTACTCTGCCTGTAAATGCGGAAGCCCTTTATAGCGCCGGTCTCTTTATAGCGAACCTTAAGGTTGGCAATACTTTCCAGATTGATTTGGGAAGATCTGTCTGCAGCAGGCGAAGTTTGAATCTGGGCGGCGGTGAATGAATAAATATGCGCTTGGTTGGTTAGTGAGAATATATAATGTCCTATATATATCAAGGAATTATTTATCAGAAACTCATGTGAAGAATCTATATTATTTATATGCCCTTTAACTAAGGAATGTCATACTATGGAATATATTTCTTATGAAAGATTTCTAATCTTTATTTCAGTTATTTTTTTATTTTTCTGGTGAAACCTTTCATGTCACTCCAAGGGGTCTCATTCTCATTCTGCTCTAGGCGTTGGCCAACTTTTGCTGACCTGTACACCTCGACCTCGACCTCGACCGGTGCTATAAAGAAGCTATAAAAAAAACCTGGACAAGAAAATATGGTTTGCTTCTGTGTCTTGTCATACAGACCCTGTTGAAAGACATAAAAACTGTAAGGACACTTAAATCCCTCTGGGGGTCCTTGGGAATGGCTGGGTACCCCAAATGTGCATATGAAGAGTGTATGGGCAGGTGTGTGGTTTTGCCTTTCAGCGCTGTGCACAGAAAAGGAGGGGCAATTTCATGCATTCGGGCGAATGGGGCAGGTGCTCACCCACACAAGTGCCGGTTGCCTTTCGTCGCATGTCCTCACCAGCCTGCCCACCGCGTCAGTGAAATGACTCAAAAGCTGACTTGGTCCCAAACCAACAGTCTTAATGTAGAAGGAAGAATTCATAGGGGATGTCAGAGGAGCTGGTTTCGGAGTGAACAGGTGCTCCTCAAAGTCCGATAGGGTCACATTGTCCGATAGGGCCACACTGTCATAAATGAGAAATATCAAGACAGATATGAATATGAATAATTAATAAGTGATCTCACTCAATTATAATAAATGATAATAAATACTTATTGTAGGTAACTAAATATCAATAATAGAGAGGTAAATAAATGAACGCAAGTTTGGCTGGTTGAACACCAAAAAAAAAACACTGTGCGATACATGGATGGAGGGAGGGGGCATGATGGAGCAGTGGTTAGTGCCGCTCTTAACAAGATGGTCCTGGGTTCAATCCCAGGGTCAGGCACGGGTCTGTTCTCTGTGTTCACACACTCTCTCCATGTTCATTTGGGATTTTGCCAGGGGCTCCGTTTTTCTTCCATAGTCCAAAACTGTGCAGGGCAGGTTGATTGGTGGGTCTAAATTGGCCCTGTAATTGCGGCTGTGTGTGTGTGTGTGCCCTGCAGTGTGTTGGCGACTGCCCAGGGTTGGTGCCCACCTGTGCCCCTTATTCCTGGGATAGGCTCCGATCCCCACCACAACCCCAGTTGGGATTAAGCGGTTACAGTGATGGATGGATGGATGGATACGCTGGTTAAACACTTTATGAGATGCTTGCTCTCACTATAACTACAAAGGGTGTCATCACCCTGCATCAGCAGGAAGTACGACCTACTGCAAGCCCAGGAACAGCTTAGAATTCATAGTTTACTACTGAATGTGCATCACTATCACAACATTATAAATATAGTAAGTCAAACCATCGGAAGACGAGGAGCGTCAGAATGTCCTGAGTACCGCCATATTTTTCCTCACAGACCTCGACGAAGTGTGATACCGTCCAAAAGTCTAACAGTCTAACGCCTAACGAAGGTCCAGCTTTGTCCCAGTGTCAGACAATAAAATAAGTAAAAGTTCAGCAGGCAGAAGAAGCATAAATCTGCAGAAGACTGTCAGTGGAGAGACGGTAATTAGCAGGAAGAAGTAAAGAATGACAATTAATTAATTCAAGAACATGCAGTTGTTTGTTGAGTAATTATTCAGCATGTGCCTGGCCTTCCCCGTGGTGGGACCCGCACCTTTCTCTCTTCTCATGTCTGCCTGCCTTTTGTGCCCCACAGCCACGTGTCATATCATGAATGCGTCTGCAAGACATCAAGATGAATCCTTATGAATTCGTCAAGGCCCATCTCTCCCGTCCACGTGAGACATGACAGTGGCTCCATTGTAAATATGCGAGGCAAGCTGGAGCCTTGATGAATCGAGCCTTCAGAGGCTTTCACAGATGCGGGGGGGGTGGGGGTGAGGGGGGGTTTAGACCTCCATATCATGATCCTCACGCTTCATACCTGCAGACTGCCTGATTTTCCCACCAATCGCTCCAGTGAAATGTACATATTGCCCAGCCAGAACCTCCTGTATGTCTCCTTGCCAAGGCTGAAATTCACAATAAATCACAAATAAATTATATACACTTGATGTGCAGCATATGAAAATTGAATATAAATTGATTTCTTTCTGAGTAACAGTCAAGCATTTTACTGTGCAAAGTTCTGACTTTCACATCCAACCATCACACTATTTGCTTGGAAGCTGTTTAATAATTGTTACTTATTCAGTTTTAATGGTGTCACAAACTATAACTTTTTAATTAAATCTTATATCTCCACACTTGTGATGTGGTGCAATGGTCACAGACTGCCTACTTTTTCTAATGACCCTCGCAGCGAAGGAACACATGGACAAGTTGCTTATTCCAAAACACTTTCTTCCTTATTAATACTACAGACTGATCCACAAATTGTTACAAAGCATGTATCCAATGTGTGTCCAGTCAGCACCATAGGGCTTAATAAGAGGGATTAATGCAGCCTTTGTAAAATTATCCAAAATCCAGCATGGCTATAAATTAATGCCTTTTGCTTAACAAATTACAATATCCAGAAGCATACTCTCAAACCTTAGATTACTGTACGTGGCGAAGGCATAGCCAAAGGCAGAGAGATTCATTTGGAGCCGAACTGGGAAGGGTTGGATCTGAATTCTGGTCTTATTGGCTGGAAGTCTTGTCATCCGATGTAGTGTGAAAACTCCAATCTTAACCAAGCTTTGGAAATGTCATACAAAAGTTGCTTAAACAGATAATCTTCCTTAATTCTTATGTGAAATTATTCTCTGTACTGTCCTATGAACGCAAAGGGCAAGTGGGACGAGAGACATTGAGCTTCAGAGCAATCATCTACCCGTCAGAATGAGGCACGTTCATGCGTATTGCAGTGTAAAGGCAAAATGATGGAAAGGAATTACAACGCGCTGAAATCTATATTTATATAATATATGCATGTATGCATACAGCACACTACTGTATATTGCCAAAGGTATTGGGGCACCCCTCCAAATCAGTGAATTCAGGTGTTCTAATCACTTCCATAGCCACAGGTGTATAAAACCAAGCGCCTAGACATGCAGACTGCTTCTACAGACATTTGCAAAAGAATGGGTCACTCTCAGCAGCTCAGTGAGTTCTAGCGTGGTACCGTGATAGGATGTCACCTCTGCATACAGTAAGTCCATTCATGAAATTTCCTTGCTACTAAATATTGCAACTGCAATTGGGAACAACAGTAACTCAGCCACAAAGCGGTAGGCCATGTAAAATCACAGAGCGGGGACAACGCATGCTGAGGCGCACAGTGTGCAGAAGTCACCAACTGTCTGCACAGTCAATAGTTACAGATTTACAAACTTTGTGTGGCCTTCAGATTAGCTTAAGAACACTGCATAGAGAACTTCATGGAATGGGTTTCCATGGCCGAGCAGCTACATCCAAGCCTTACTGTACATCACCAAGTGCAATGCAAAGTGTCAGATGCAGTGGTGTAAAGCACACCGCCACTGGACTCAACAGCAGTGGAGAGGTGTTCTTCTGGAGTGATGACTAACACTTCTCTGTCTGGAGATCTGATGGATGAATCTGGGTTTGGCAGATGCCAGGAGAACAGTACTTGCCTGACTGCATTGTGCCAAATGAAAAGTTTGGTGGAGGGGGGATTATGGTCTGGGGTTGTTTTTCAAAGGTTGGGCTTGGCTCCTTAGTTCCATTGAAAATAATTCTTAATGCTGTAGCATTCAAAGCCATTTTGGACAATTTCATGCTCAGAACTTTGTGGTAACAGTTTGGGGACGACCGCTTCCTGTTAGAACATGACTGCGCACCAGTTCACAAAGCAAAGCTACGACATGGAGCGAGTCTCGTGTGGAAGAACTTGACTGACCTGCACAGAGCCCTGACCTCCACCCGATAGAACACCTTTGGGATGAATTAGAGCGGAGACTGTGAGCCAGGCCTTCTCGTCCAACATCAGTGCCTAACCTCACAAATGCTGGAGCTGTTATACTGTACCTGCAAAGGGAGGGCCAACTCCATATTAAAGCCTATGTATTAAGAATGGCATGTCATTAAAGTTCATGTATGTGTAAAGGAAGGTGTCCCAATACTTTTTACTATATAGTATACATCTTTATGTGAGTGTATATACCTTTAAATAGGTATCTTTATATGAGCAAATAAAAGTATAAATCTTGTGTGTATATACTGTATATATTACAGCTCATCACAGTACTTTGCCCATAATTTACATCTACTCGGTACTCTATAATTATATCATAAACATCGTAAAGTTTTTGTTAATCCATTTTCAACAAGAAACAAAAAATCTTTTAACTTAAATAAAAGCCATCTAAATATGCGTTTATTTTCCTACCTACCTTTACGTTTTTATACACTTCTGCTTTTCCTACTGATACCGTTAGAATATATGAATTATTCATTTATTTCAGAACAGTTTTTTTTTTCTCGCGTGTTGGAGAGTAAGGATGCAGTTTGAGTGTGAAACCATCAAAGCGCCGAGAATGTGGCAATTCACCAATTTCAAAATTTAGCAGCCCGACTGAAATTCCGACCGCCCTCAACTCCAATCACAGCAAGGTTAACCATCATGAAAGAGAACACTGCAATTCTGTCGCCCCTCCTTTAATTGGTCGACCATTCAGCATGATAGAAAGCCTGTCCAATCAAAGAGTACATATTATTCCATGTGACTGACTCAGCCTCACATTGCTACAGGCATGTTTTGGGCTTAAAAATGATCTGAAGCTCAGGACCGAGGGTACATTTCATTTTAAATTATGCAACACTGAATATGTTGTGCTCCATCTTAGGTCAGATGTTAATTTTAAAAATTTGTCTTAGTGAAATTAATTGTACTCTGTGAACGTTTGTTGTGAATGTTCATGATGTCTAAACTGATTGCCTGACTCTCAAGTCTCCCATTTTTTTTAGCAATTGGCTCAAGTTGGACTACTACATTAGTGCATCTTTGTATTCAAATTGAGATTTGAAGAACTTTGAGAGTTTTTTATTCATGAGCTATACAAAATTAAAAGTATGATGTCTTTGTGTAGAACAACGGTAGACAATCTTACCCAGAAAGAGCTGCCTAATTATATTACTAATTGGAGAACAGATTGGCTGTGTAGTCCTCACACCTGGATTTGACCTAAAGGTTATCGCAAAATCCTGCATACTGTACACACCGACCTTTTGCTGATAAGATTGCCTGCTCCTGGTGTAGGAAATATAGGTATTGGCTTAAAAAATATTGATATTTTTCAAGATATTGAAATTTTCAGGGTTCGCGGGCGTGGACGGACAGGCTGGCAGGCAGGAGGCAGGGAGGAACGAAGCAGGTAGGCAAAAGTTGGGGAAAACTGGGAATTTATTAAGGGGAAGACAGCTACGGGCAGGGCAGGACAGAACAACAGTACTAACATCAATGACGGACACCGGACAGGGCAAGACGTGGACTGATATAGACAAAAGACAGGGCGAAATAACAGGGCACAGCTGGGCATGATTGGGGAAGCACACGTGGATAATCAGGTGGTGTGGCACACATGAGGATCGGACGAGCCAGGCATGACAGAAATACTTTAAAGACAGCGCTGTGCTTAAGATCCATGTGAGGGACAGAGAGTCTGTTCTAGGGTGTCTGTCTCCTGATTTGTTCCCTGTGCATTCTGGGATAGGCGCCAAGTTCAGGGCTGGATGGATGTCTGTACGAAAGCAAGCCAGTTTAGTCTGTGTTCTTTACATCCTCTCTAAGAACGCTCTTCATCACAAGCATTTTCCCATGTCCACCAGGTTTCCAAAACTGCATTGCCAGCACTGGGTTGTCATAGGATGGAAACCTATTCTAGCAAACAGAGCATGTGCTTACACACACTTTGAGCAATTTAGAGACACCAGTTCATCTAAATGCATGACTTTGGACTGCAAGAGAAAACCCTGTCAATCATGGGTAGATCATGTAAACTCAAGATGCGCAGAGTCCGGGAATCACACGCACAGTGCTACCCCATAATATATCTATCATCAAATTAAATCTTCAAATGAAATATGCATACATGTTTGGCCAGTCTGTGGCTTTAAGAAAACTGAGCAACGTCGCCCCCTAACACACCATATAAATACTATGGTTCCTCTGAATCAAGGAAATTCAAATTCCTCTCCTGGAGCCGACACCTTATCGTGGTGGAGGGGTTTGCGTGTTCCAGTGATCTCAGGAGCTACGTTGTCTGGGGCTTTATGTCCCTGGTAGGGTCACCCAAGGCAAACAGGTCCTGGGTGAGGAACCAGACGAAGTGCGGCTCAGAAGACTCCTATGAAGAAGACCACTGTGGACTCACG
>JAODJX010000027.1:3203757-3218407 GCA_026776945.1 Isichthys henryi | reverse complement strand
GAGTGAATGGTGTGTGAGTGTGCCATGCGATGGGCTGGCCCCCCATCCTGGGTTGTTCCCTGCCTCGTGCCCATTGCCTCCGGGATAGGCTCCGGACTCCCCGTGACCCAGTAAGGATAAGCGGTTTGGAAAATGGATGGATGGATGGCAACAGCAAGGCCACACAGAGGCCAGTGAGATCCACCCAGAAAATCACAGGGACTGAACTGCCCTCCAATGACCAGCTGCACTGTAATCGCTGCTGTAAGACTGTTCACCCCACACTTTAGGACCCTAGCCAGCCCACCCAGAAACTCCGCACCCCCCTGCAGGCTGGTAGCAGGTTTTGCAATTCTTTTGGAACACTGACTTTCATATCTAAAAACAGCTTCGATCCCCAAGCACAAACACAAGCACAATTCCCATGACGCTCAGATCCGTGACACCTGCCCTTTACAGCAGGAATAAGGTGACCATATACTCCTAAGAAAAGCAGTATGAATGATGTCGTACGAGCTGAGATTACAGCTTTGCAACTGGCTACACCCTCTATAGTGTCACTACTGCCCTGCCATGTTTCAAAGTAAAAACTAAAGTATCTCCAATCATGAATGCCTTTGAAGGGAGACTCACTGAATTGTGCAAACTTAATCCACATTCATATGATCATTCGCCTGGAGATTTTAGGGATGCACAGACAGCCTGCTGCATCAAAAACATTCAGCGCCATCTAGTGTTGTGGCGTGACACAGAACGAACAAGGCAACGTCGCTTCAAGTGTGAAACATAGTTCTCGCTGATGTCGTCGATTTCGTTTTAATTTAATCTGTGTTTTGTCTCAAATGAGTGCAGCTGAACAAGCAAGCATACCAATGCATCCGTTACACATGACTAATAAAGATCTTAAATCTTGAAACTGGCATCCTGTGGCTTCTTGGATTGACTACTGGTTACTGAGCATGTAGCTAAGTAGGCAGGTTTTCCTTGCAACTCAATAATAAGATTACTAATTAGAGGTCTGATTGGCTGAAGAGTCCTCACACTTGAGTTTGAATAGCTGACCTAAAGGTTACCTCAAATACTGTACTCGCATACACACTGGCCCTTTACAGATAACATTGCCCATCCCTGCTATAAATGATAACAGTTCAGACAGATGAGGTCCTGTGTACTGTCAATAAATAAAGCTGGTCGCTGTCTTAAAGGAGTCTTTTTTTAAAGCTAGCAAAATGCTGCTAACTAATTGCAAATAAATTAATTCCCCATGAAAAAATGAGATAACCTTTATAAGTATGTAATCTCCCAAATCACCACTTATCTGTGATATGCAGATGCAAGATGCTAAATGGTAAAAAGATATTTTTTTGGTCATTTTCTCCTCCTTATCCTTAATTCTGATGTACTTAAATTGCTTTACAGTGAGAAAATGAAAACCTGCCAAGCTGAAATGCAGTGAGGAAGACAGAAAATGGAAAATCACTGGAGAACACAAACGGACCTGATTCACTCCTCAGGATAGTAAAGACAGCAAACCTTGCGGGCTGATGTAGATGTTTATTCCATTGGGTTGTCGGCTTGGGGGACCACTGACACATTAAAGAAAGGTGGGGCCCCCTAGGGGAAGTGAAGGGACGCCAGCTGAGTGTGTATACGCCTGCTGCATCTACGGGAATCAAGAGATCATTCAGCAGATGAATGGCTGCCATCGTAAATTATTTACTGCAGTTTCCCTGTGTACAGCGGAAACCATGATCAGCTTGGGGGGTGGGGGGTGGAGCATGATTGTGCTCTGCCATCCAACAAGAGCTTCCGAAGATGTCAGAGAAGCAGGCTGTATAGCCAAACAAAAGAATTACATTTGTGGCTTAGCCTATAGTCTGTGATTGCTGGGCGGACCGACACATTTCGAGAGCTTCTGTGCTGAAATTAGGTGCCATTGTGAAATAATGATTTAGGCCTGATCTGTCCTTTCACATCCGTATGGTTCGCCTTGGATTCACCCCTCGTCAGCTGCCACGTTTCTATCACTTACGTTTCCTTTCGTGTGCCTTTGCTGCCTAATGATGTATCAGTAAATACAGCCCTCGTGTTCGCAGGGGTCTGTAATTTAGATAACAGTAACGGCAGCTAATAAACTCAAATTGCAAAGCGCAGCTTGCTGTTTAAGCGAACGGGAGCCGGATTATAAATCGCAGCTGATGGTGCTGCTGGCCTAGATGTGATCAAAGGGACATGCTTGCGGACAGGCCCACGGTAATACACAAGCAAGCACATTACAAGGATCTCTCATTCTACATGCAGAATCACCATCTGGCACATGGTGTCATCATTACTTCTACACTGGAATCCCTTACTGAGAGTTGATTGGTTAGACGCCTGGGCCTATGAAACACAGGTAGCCAATGCAGACGCAGAACAGCTGCCCTGTGTTTGATACTAGCACTCAAATCTCAGCATGGGCTTAATGGCAAAATAAACAGCATCAGTCCTGTTTTGTTATCCAGCTAGTCTTTCTGATTCGTTTCTCTTTTCTTTTTTAGAGTTTATACGCTGGGCTATTCTGGTTTAGCAAACAGACCTATTTCTATATTTAGTCCTCCTCCCGCCAAAGATGTCATAACTCATCAGCCCTGCTTTGTGGGAACCGTAAAGCACAGGAAAACGGGGCACTTGTCGACAGCGCTACTGCACATGCATCAAAACATTTGGGGGAAGAGAGAACTCTGTCTCCTTCAACTAAAAATAACTTCACTTTTTCCACGCAGAAAAACCGATGATGGAGTCCATAACAGAAAAATGAGAATCTATTGGTTTCAATTTCGTTTCACATTAATGCATGAGCGGCTGTTGAAACTAACATGAGGCAGAGATGTTCGTGAGTCACAAAATTAGAATCCAAGTCAAGTCTCAAGTCTCCATCGTGGCTTTAATTTGACATTTTTGTATTGACTATTGACTATTTATCAAAAATTTAACCGTCTATTTGATTTTTTCTATTATTAACTGATGCGACTCAATGGGAATCACCACTTGAACAGTTAAAAAACTGCATGTCTCATAGTTCCTTAGTTTTATACGCATTTTCAAAGTATTTCAAATGCCTTTGAAGCAATAATATTTTTGTAAGAACCTAAGCACTTTTGTAAAATCGATTTTTAAACTAATATTTCTCAAAAATAACATCATGATGAAGACATTTCTTGCAGGGAATTTTGACATAAATTCCTGAGTTGGACCATCTGTGTCCATCATCAGACTGACCCTGCTTTGGAGGCAGACCAATCCGTGCTGGACTCCGCCCCCAACTACATTAGAATGATGTGATTGGCTAATGAATGAGTATAACCCAGACCCCGTTTGTCGGGTTGCTAAAGTAAATGCATGTTTACAGTAAATCACGATTTTCATTACACGTTGTTCTTAAGTACAGTAAAAATTCCAATTAACAGATAAAATCGATTTGTCGCTCAGCTCGTGTGTGTGCAATTAAATAAATGATTATTCCAGTAACACCTCAAATTTCATATTAAAAAGTTAAATTAATGTGTGGAGTCGTGCTGCTCTTTTACTTATCAGAGAGCGGTCAGTGATATTACCGTTCAATCGAATTTTTTGCTGCCGTTATGTTTTTCCTTTATTAAAAACCGATAAATTTGAATTTGTGATAGAACACCGAATAATTTAAGATGTAGGGCACAATTAAGAGGTGCGGACACTTTCTAAGTTGTAAGGAAATACAGCGTGACATGGAAGGGGACGTTAGAGACAAAAAGGGACATATGTGCTAAATGATCAGATTTATAGCAATCTATGCCGATCTGTGTCACTGTATAACAGCACAATGTATATATGATTTATAACACAGGTTAAGCAACACCTATTTCTAAGCGGTGCCTTCTAATGGAAAATAAAACTCTGAATAACATTTGGAATATCCGAATGTCTGCAACATCTCCAGCTCCGGTACCTATGCTCCCTGCACAGCCGTACATAGTGATGTGTTTAATGAGTTGTACACACGATGCTTCGCATGTGTAGAAATTTAACCAGAGCCTTAAAGACTTAAATTGTTCACGAGTCGCTATCAACGAGTCGGCGTGGAGTCCGAGTGAAAAAATAATGAGTCAAGTCAGAAGTCAATTTAAGACCGACTTGACTCAGACTCTAGTTACAATGAGATCTTTTGCATTTCCCGTCACATCTGGCATACAGTATAGCACGAATGTGATGTCCTTGTACCTCTTCAGTTTGATCAGATTACCTGTCTTTGAGTCCCTGATTATAACCATTCAATCAGTCTGTGCGTGTCTGCTTGGGAAATGCTTTTTGGGCTCCATATATAATACACCATCTGTTTTGCTCAGGTCTTCTTCCATAAACATGCTCCAGGTGAACTGAGACCATACGACACTGAGGCATGATGCATAGCTCATGCCACCTTATGCAAACTTAATGTCACCCCCCCCCCTCCCCAATTCAATAATAAAAGTTATGGCCTTTTGGTGAATTTCTTGAGCCCTGAAGTAATCAGAAAAGTCAGTTAAAGAATGATTTTATGAATTATATTATGGTCTGTTCCAAGGTGAAGTACAGGAGGGAATAATTATCAAACAGTCTGAGTTTATGCCTCTCCAAGGTATGAAGAAATAACATTCTTTGTCAGATAATAAGAACATATCACTATTCATGGCAAAATGAAGGGATAGTGTCTACCCATAATGCCATGGTCTTAAGCACTTCATCTCCTGCTTTGAGAACATTTCTCTGTTATTATGGAAATGCTATAAATCATTTTCACTATCTACAGTATAACTACACTGGCGTTGGTATACTACACTGGCGTTGGTATAATAATGTAAATCAAATGCCCACTGGACACCGTGAGAAAGAATCCAAAGCAAGAAACTATCAAAATGTGAATTTGACCAAAAGGCTTTTTACGCAAACAGGAAAACCGGATATGTGTCACTCATCCGCAAGGCCTGCATTTCAGCAAACAAAGTGGGAGGCAGGATACTCTATTCATTTACACTTTTGTGAGGGTGGACCTCAGTACACAATGTTCTCTGCAGGTGTATATTATGATTTTAAGAAACTGACAGTGAACCGGGGAAAGATTCTAATTAATTTCTGATGAGATCCAAGAAAGACTCTTGTAAAACAAAGCTGCAACCCGCATTACGGGAGAACCTGGTATTCATTACTGACGTGAATCTGCAGTACCTCTGCAAGGCACCATGGGAGCATATCTGAATAAATGTATACCAATATACTGCATGTCCCTGTTGAAAAGTGCCATTTAGCAAATTGTATAGCATTGTTACCTGCATAGTTAAATAGAGTATAATAAATAGCTTAAGCAATCAACTGTAAAAATGTCAGCAATGTATTATGGGTAACAATGTCCGCTATGACACTAAAGAAGTAAGACAACGCTGCCAATGCAAATGAGCCAAACATTACGACTGGTCGTACGCGAAGTGAATAAGGTTGACTATCTTGGAACAATGCAACATGTCAAGGTCTGGGGTATATATAACACAGTAAAGGTACAGTCAATACTCATAGCCAGGTGTGAACTTACCATAAGGCAAATATAGGCAGCCATCTAGGGCCCCCAAAAACTAGGGTCTCCATGAAGACAGCATTTCCAGAAGTTACATTTAAGCATATAACATAATGTAATCATTAAAATTATAGCTGTATGTCTGTTATTTGCATTTTTAGCAACGGTTTTCAGTATGAACAAAGTTTCTTGTCGTCCTGGATATAATGGACTTTCCTACTTTGAGACTTTGCACTGCCCAGCATTTTTAACAGTGGAATCTACTCGCTATTTCACTGCTAAGCAAACCAGCATAAAGTAGACTAACAGAAGAAGAAAACAGTGCAATGACAGAAGAGCAACACTACATGTCCCATATCTTTGATACTATCCCACTAGAGTGGTATACAGTAGCTCGAGCGGAAAGAATATAATAAAACGAGCGTATGCAAAAATCTAAGACTAATCTCAGCGAAGGAGAGAACAGTTAAACATTTTTAATTTGGCTGATCAATCTGCCAGCACGATATCCCTCTTCCCCCCATCAGAGAATTTTACCTGCAGCACCCCGACCCTAATTGGTAAGTTTTACTGCTTATATTAGCATATTATTAATGTCCCATAATTTTTAATTCTCTTGTTTCTCTTTCAGCTCCAAAAAATATTTCAAATGGTCCACTTAGGAGCCCCCTGTCCATGTCAGCCTGGGTCCCCAAGAGAAGTTAATCCGTTCCTGCTCATAGTCAACATATTGAATGCAGAAGACATAGACAGGGGTGAAGACCTGAGTAATTTAGGTAGCAGCCAAATAGTTATGGCTAGATGACTAAGTCACAGCATCTCCGAAACGGCAAGGCTTAGGTGGTGCTCATGGTCAGCTGTGGTGAGCACTTCCTGAGTGTGGTCTAAAGGGGTTAAAACAACGTACCAGCATCGGGGTGTTGGGAGGCCAAGACTCATCAATAAGAGATGTTAACGAAGCTTATCCCATCTTATGTGAACCAACAGATGGGTTACTGTACTCATGAAATCCAGATAGTTGTAATGATGGTTACGGGAATAATGTCACGACACGTGTGATGCTGCGTAGCCACAGGCCAGTCAAAGTTTGCATACTAACCCGGTTCATCTTCAAAATTGCCTACAATTCGGCATGTGAGTATGGGAAATGGATCTTGGATCATTGGAAGAGGGTCGCCTGAATCTCATTTTCTGTTGCAGCATGTGTTGTTTACCTGGGGAAGAGATGGCACCAGAGCGCACTGTGGGAAGAAGACAGGTTAGTGGAGGTAGTGTGACACTTTGGAAAACGTTCTGATGGGAAATCCTTGGTCCAGGCATTCATGTGGATGTTAATTTGACAAGTTCCAGCAACCTAAACATTGTTGCAGACCAGGTACATCCCTTCATGGCAACAGTATTCTCAAGTGAAGGTGGTCTCTTTCAGCAAGATAATGTGCCCTGTCACACTGCACAAGTGGTTTGAGGAACATGATGAAATGTTCAAGGTGTTGCCCTGACCTCCATTTTCCCCAGTTCTCAATCCAATCGAGCATTTGTGGGATGTGTGGAACCCATGATCCACATCAGCTCCACCTCACAACTTATAGGAATTAAAGGATCCGCTGCTAATTTCTTGGTGGTAGAGTCCATGCCTGGATGTGTTTCAGCTGTTTTGGTGCACATGTAGGAACAACAGCATATTAAGCTTTTAACATATATTAATCTTTTGGCTCATTTGTGTGTCTGTGTGCGTGCGTGCATGCGTGTGTGTTAGGGTGTAATGGTACACAAAATGAACACATCAGTACAAACCTCAGTTTTGGGTTCATGGTTCAGTGTAATTTTGGCAGGGAAAACAGTGGGATTTGTTTAGAAATTATTTATTATTACAACTGCACACACAATCACAATTAGGAAAAGTTGTAAACCACAGGCAATGTGTCTGTTGACTTGTCTGACTAACAAAACCTGACACATATTTGCGCATTGCAATACATAAATATTAAATTTTAAAAAGGCAATAATTTAACATCATTACAATCACAATGAACTAAATCCCAGCTATGTCCCATGTTCCCTACAATTGAATATAGTCGCAAATCTGTAGCGATTGACTCCCCTATAACCACAGTTGCTTTTTTGTCCAGTCCGAATTTCCTGAAGAAAGTGCCTTACATGCTACAGTAAATGACACAAACAGGTTGATTTTTGCTAAAAGCTGCTGAATGACATTGTAATGGTGCTGTGTGATGTCATCATCAAGCAATGGCGCAAAATTAAAAGTAATTTTTTTATAATCAGATATTTTTATCTTTAATCACAACACATTGAATTGTTAATTGCACAGTACATATTATTGAACATAATCAGTGTACTGGTAATTAGTTAAACTGCTACCTAACTGATCAACAATTATAGATATATAAGCTAACAGCAAGGTATATAATACAGTAGATGCTATCTTTCTGAACTCTTGCAACTAGCTACTTTTTTCTTTTACTTTTCTCCTGTCCGGCAGCTTTAGCAGAATCATGGTCTGAATGCCCTGCTGTGCCAAGCATGCTTGCTTTACCATGAGGGGCTCTATAAACTCTGTATGGGCCCCTCATGTTGATCGATTTCTTTTTATTTTATTTATTTCATTTTTAGCGCATGTAAAATATTGCAGTGGCTGAGCTGCCCGAAGAGGACGAACAGATTAGGAGGGGGAAGAGAGAGAGAGAAAAAAGAAGTAGTAAGTGAGAGAGATAAGTGAAGAAGGATAGGAGTAAAGTAGAAAGCACATAATCTCCTATTGCTGCATTTGTACAGGAGAGGGAAGGAAAAAAAAAGGCGAAAGATCAACAGCATCTGAAAGAAGTGAAAAATGGATAAATACATAAACACAAACAAAAATAAAGAATAAAGAAAGTAATACAGCTATACAAAGATACAAAATTGTGCGTGTGCTTGGAGGGGTGAGTGCAAGCGTATGTGCATGTGTGCTCATCCGTGTAGGGGAGGTATGCGGGCAGGTGTGCATGTGTGCAACATGGAACATACTAAATAGCGAGGGTGGGAGGCCGCAACCACGCTCCACATAAGCCAGAGACACATGTCGGCAGAGACAGGCCCGGAAATCCCAGGACGTCCGCAGCCCCCAAAGAGCACAGAGGAGCCGGGGCCCCATGTCCCAACGACAGCCGCCCCACCACCCCAGCCGAGGGAGGTCCCAGATGCAGCCACCGCAGCCAAAAGGGAATGAGCCCCAGAGAACCAGAGGTAACAGGCAGCCGACACCGCGAGGGTGCGGCCGGTCCCGTATGAGCCAAGGCCAGGGCCCCTAGGAAAAGGGCCAGCAAGACCCGGACCCAGACCCCCACCAGCCACACAGACAGCCTGCAAACACACCTCTCAGCCATGCACATAGACCATACACACATTCCTACAACATGCACAGACACCCACACATAGAGACAAAAAGACATACTATAAGCTCATCCATTCCAGACTGTCCTCCAATGTGCGGGAGAATGGACACGAATCCCGGTGTCAGGCGCAACCCCAGGGCAGCGCCAGCCGAGCAAGCACCCCCCCCCCTCACCATCTGGCAGGGAGCAGGGGTGAAGGAAGACCCACCCACTCTCCTCCCCCATGCACCTGTGTGAGAGGTACAGTGTTGGATGAGTGTGGAGATGTATGTGACTGTACAGTATGTGGTGTAGGGGGTGAGTATGACTGTTGAGACATTAAAATTGACGGGGGAAGCGCTGCTTGTGAATAGCTCTCCTCCACATCACCCCCCCCCCCTCCATCAAGACCCTCAATGTATATGGATTGAGAAAAATTGGGGGGCGGCAGCAGTGCAGAGGCAAGTGAGACCATCAGCTTCTGAATAGTGCCCCCATCCCCCAAGGCCCTGTATGTATACTGGTATGTGATGACTGAAGTGCAATTTATTACAGGGGGAGGCAGAAAGCCGTGCAGCACAGTGAATAAGGCCATGTAAATGGCCCTCCCCACCGTAACATGCACAGCAGACGGCCACCACGAGATCCTACAGGTACATGTGTGTGTGGCCTGTTGTTGAATGAGGGGAGAGAGGGGTTGGAATTCATAAGACCAGAGGGCAGATTACTCCCCCCCGGCAAAAGAGAGTCAGCTAACCAGCTGGCTCAGTAGGCACCCCAGCCCCCCAACGCTGTGCGGAAAGGAGTGGACCCGGGGCCCCCGGCGACAACACCCCAAGGCACCGCCAGCGCCAAATGCCGCCGCTCCCCCCCAACCCTAAAGGGCAGTCCGCACTCCAATACCCACTCACTCGACAACAAAAATGTGGCAGACTAGCCCGGGCCCGAGACATGCCACCCCCAACACTGCACAGTTCGGACGCGCCCCGGGAGGAGCACAGGCCACCCCGGCGCAGGGAGGTACCCACAGTGGGAATGGTCAGGGCCCCAGGCACCAGAGCCCCCGACCCCATACGCAGGCCCTCACTGAAGAGGCCAACCACCCATCCCAGGGCCAGCCCCCGCCACCACCAGCACTCCAGACCCCACACCCCATGACCGCCAGGCAGCACCTGCCCAAGCTCCCACCCACTACCACCAGCCAGGGCAGACACCCAGAAGCACATTCAGAAGGACAAGTAGCACAGAGAGCGAAATATAAAAGAGGACAGGTAACTGTCAGTGCGTCTCTTTCAGAAAGCAGCCTAAAGGGTTAATGTAAGCTGGCTTGCTAATAAGCAATTAGGTAATTAGCAGTCATTCATGATAACGAGCAAACCAGGCAGAAATACCACGTTTGAGTGATTTATCAAAACTGTGAATTTAAATTCCCATTTATTAGCACTTTTCAATAATAAAAATATTTTCATAAAGAAGTCACAAAGCAAGGCATTCAGATTTACTGCTGTGGGCATTTGACAAAAAACTAACATTTATAGCGGACAGCCGATGCATAGACTACTAGTGGAAATATAACAAAATTATGTTTAGAGACTGCTGATCTAAAAAAATGACTGTGTTGTATTATTCTGCACACACGAAATATGGATGATGTCTATTGAAAAGTAAATCTATTAATAAATGAAACATGGTGGTCAGTGACAGAAAAAATGGCATTAAAACGTGTTCGGCAAGGCCATTAACGTAATAATCCTGCAATGATTGCGTGTAAATTGGCTGATTAGTATTATTTTAATTGTCATATGACGGTTATTAATTAAGGGTCAGATTTAGTTTTACAGTTTGTGCCAACGCAAAACCTCTTTTGGCGTTAAAAGAGCACTGCTGGGAATTACTAAAGACATGCAGCGGAAAGTTAGCAGTAGAAACGCCTTGACACAGTTAGTTTTGCAACTGGCCATATTGCAGATGCATTTGTAAGGAGCCCCTTTCAAAGACCAAAATTTGGGGGAGGAGAGAATTTAAATGAATCACGCAGCATGGTGTGTGGTGGGCAATTTGCTGCAAATTGCGGCATTATTTAAAGCCGAAAAAAGGCCATGTCTTATTTTGTTCTGCCCTTGGCAGATTGGGTCAGTCATTATTTAAATGAACTGAGTACATCTATGTTCATGAATTTGTGCATTTTTAGTAGATCACCTGCAGAATTGGCCACTCCCGTTAGCACATTTTTGATTTTGCACTTACAGAAATTAACACTAATTTGCTCTGCTTAGTAAATGTAATATAAATTTTTGATTAGTAGTGTTTGTACATTTAAGGTATGTTATCTGTCTCAGACCATTTATATACAGCTTACTCATTCGCCAGAACATTGGTTGTTGAAGCATTTGTTTGTAGCATTTAAGCCTGATCAGAAGAGGCCTTTGAACAAAATATAAATTGCAAAGAAGCCTGATGAACCGCGGCCTGACGAGGGCTCCGTTTGTCTCGAGTTCACGTCATTCAGCCCGGGGTGGCTACAGTCCCAGTTACTTCACCAATGATCAAATAATTCCACAAAGCCTTCTAGAGCAAACCAAGGGCACTCCCCCCTCTGCCCACCCCCAAAGCAGGGTCCATGGAATCAGTCCAAGAAAAGGGAAGGATCCAAGGGTGGAGGAGGCCTGAAATGTTACACCAAGATAATAGTCAGGGGATCAACCACAAACTGCCTAAACTGTCCAGTGACAGACGTAATAATTCACTCCAACGCCATTCACCAACATTCTACATCTTTACAGTTAGCGTTAGTGTGCGTATTAACTACCTTAACTGCAGAAGAGATCAGCCTGTTTGCTGATATTTCTGTATTTTAACTGTTGGCTTTCAAATACACATGCGTTAATAAATATTTCTTCCTGATTCTTGTTTATCTCTCTCACACGCACCTATTAATAGATACAATACATATTTCTGTCTATAATGGAGAAGGCCCATCAGTAAATTAAGACTATTTCCAGCTAGTTGTCAGCAAGTTACACGTTCATGCCGAAACATGTGCATTCATACATCGTTGACCAAATTTGTAAGGTACATAGGAAACCCTTCATCAAAGTCTTGACAACACAGAGTCAGAATAGTCCCTTGGCTTATTAATGTGTATGTATTACATCTAATTGGCTTCCTTCTTTCTAGTACAGGTAGGTAAACATCTCCCTTCAAACCAGAGGGGATTCCCCTTTCCCGCAGAGCTTTCAATTAGACCTGCCATCCGTGCATGACCCTCCATTACGCCCTTCCAAGTCTCCTTTCTTCATCAAAGGGTTGACGTGGTAATGGGGTTGAGGATCACAAGAAGGTCTACATAATAAAACGCTCAAAACAGGTATGAAGGAATTCACTATCCTGCTGTCACTTGCTGTTGTTGGATGACATTACAGCACCTCAAAATCAATATGTGCCCGCTAACAAAATGGGTGGCTTTCAATAGACAGTGAGACAAAGAGCACAGTTTTTATGGCTGCTTTGATTAATTGTTCAGATAATAAGAGATAATTAAACATTTAAAAACCTGCACATCCTTAGTCCAAGCCAGTCAGACAAATGCCTTAGATGAATAAATAGAAATATGCATCTACATTGTCTTTTGTGTGCTTTTATACGCACGATGTTTACAACAAAACGAGCACAGTTGTATTAAGGCTGTTTTGATTAACTTGTTCACATAATAAAACAAGAATAAATAATAAATCCTGCATAATAAAAGTTCTCTAAAATACTGAACCACACTTTTGGAAAGATGTGTATTTCATTTGTACACATTGATGTCCTAAAAGGCCCAATCCAACACATGACGGGCTGGGCAAAAAGTGGCTGGATTCGGGTTGAAACCTAATAACCTTTGCCTAAGATGCACAAAGACAGATGGAAGAATATTTGGCAGTAAAATAAGAATGAGTAGAACCCTCACCTCCAGCCATTAGCGGCTTCTTTAATCACTTTTGTTACACAAGCAGTTTCATTCTTTTCCTGTCAAAGTCAAGTGGATCAGCGATGTAGTTGAGGAGATTAATTGCTGTAATCATCCCCATTCTCCAGAGGAGAGGTTTGCTATTTCTATGAGGACAGCAGGTAGGACGGCAGGAAAATGTCAAGCAGAACTAAGTAATAACTTCACAGATGTCTGCTAAATTGTCAAAAATGATCCTAGGAAATTCTATTCACTGCAATATGGAGTCTTTTTCTATAATAGACTCGGTCTGCTGGTTCCGAAGCCCCTTGATCCCAAATCACAAAAAAAGGGGCGAGGTTTGTTGGGGACGAACAGAGCAAAAGGTGATTCTCCTGCCGTGCACATATTAATGAGGCACGCCGCAAACTGTATACATACACGCAGACCAGGATTTCAACGTTCACAGATAGATGGGCCAAGAACAGTCATTTCAAATTATAATTCCACCTGAACAAATAGACCTATTGTATCATGACGGGCCACGGACAAAATTATATTAACATATTGCACTCTGAAATCTATTCATATTCATAAGGTGCATGAGTGCATGCCGTGACCATCACCTGAATGAAGTGTCTGAAAAGTGTAGGAATAGACAACGGCATGGTAATAACGCAGCGGCTGTTGTCTTAACCCGTAGGTATTCAAAGTTACAAAACAGCTTGCATGATACATTATTTTGTGTTGCGTAATGTAATGTGTGGTTCCCTTATAATATGGTATCGCACATTAAAATAGTCGCAGGAAAATAAAATACAATTGTCAAAGAAGATGTACAAATTACAGAATGTGAGGTGGGAGATCTCGGGGCCAGGCGAAGGAAGTCAGGTCAGGAGTCACAGTTCGCTTCACATGTGTCGTCTTACCAATTATGTAAGATGGTATTTGGCTTTTCTCGGGTCCCACAGCACAGACTCCATCTCCACGACGGCATGCCGCTGACGTCCCAGTCGGCAAACCAGTGTGCGATGTTTTCTCGATCCACTGCGTAACATAAGTGTTATTCAGCACCATATTTTCAAGAGCAATGTTTTCCCCATTACTGCTACTCCAAACACCTTGCAGTGAGTTTTGTTTTCTTTTGCGTCTAATGTGAAATGTGCCCTTATGTTGGTACGCTTCCTTTCCTAGCTAAAGCTGACTGTGGCACAGACTAGACTTACGCAGTGTCCTGTTTATTTTTTCATACCATTATACTGTCCAGAGGTTACACCACCCATCCATCCAGTTTCTGTAACTGCTTGTCCTATTCTGGGCTGCAGGTGGTCCATAGCCTTTTCCAGTGGTGAAGAGCACTAGGCTAGTAACAACCCAGGATGGAGTGCCAACCCATCGCAGGGCACACTCACACAGGCACACCTACAGTATGGGCACTTTGGTAACTCCATTAAACCTCAGCATGTTTTTGGACTGTGGGAGTAAACCTGAGGACTCACAGGAAACCTCATGACAACACGGGAAGAACATGCAAACTCCACACATAGAACAATGGTGGAGACCTAAACTCCGGTCCCAAAGGTGTGAAGCGACAGTGCCAACCACTGTACCACCATCATCATTTTCATTTGATGAAATTCATTCATTTCATTCATCATTTTTGTTGATGAAATTAGCCCTGCCTATAGTACAGTGGTTCTCAAAGTTGGTCCTCGGGCCCCACTGTCCTGCTTGTTTTCCTGCTATCCCTGCCCCACACACAAGTCCCAGCTGTCTTTCAGCTTCTGATTGACTGAACACACC
>JAODJX010000027.1:3185526-3196720 GCA_026776945.1 Isichthys henryi | reverse complement strand
CCCCAGATAACAGTAAATGCATTAAGCACGCACAGCACGATACAACAGTCAAATCACACGCTGGTGCTCAGTGACAGGTGCCCACCTGGGGGGCAGCTTGATGGGCAGAGGCAGGAAAAATGCAGAGATGCCTTCACCCAATAGCATCTGTGCATGATGAAGCAAGTCACCGTAAGGCGGGGGGAAAGTTATGGTGATTCCAAGGACCCGAGTGACAGGGGGCCTACAAAATTTGTATAATAACTGGATTGGTCTGGACTGGGGGGCCCAATATGATACGCCTTCATGGGGCCCAAAATCTCTGGCAATGCCCCTGCTTATGAGTCCCTACAATAACAGTCTCTTTAATTGTATGAATTTCCCACATTTGGCTCTGTATAGTCAAAGTCAATTGCTTTAGCCACTGTCTCATTATAAATACTGAGCTCCGTGAAAAAAATTATCATTAAGTAACACAGATTGAACAGCAGGTGACAAAATGTCCTACATATTCATTTAATACATGTGCATCTTTGACTTTTGCTGTGGGTCTACAAGAGATCACTTAAGCGACTTATAAAGGAAAAGTGGCTTTATTTACATCAGCTAACGAAAATTCACTTGTTTAACGGCCTCCAAGGGCAGATTCATAGAAAACATGGGAAACAGCTGTTGGCTCCCAGTACAGCGCCGTTTATGAATATTAATGGAACCTGCCCTCCTAAGGTGACATCTGAGCCGACTGGCAGCAATTTGATTAATTCCTCTTGGAATATGGGATTCTTCGCACCTATTAGAACTGCTTCCGCGCCAATAGTACTGAAGCTCTAAGTGTTGTTTGCTGTTTACTAACTAGAGGACAACAGACATTTTCCCCATTTGTCGTTCTTACATACTTGCCTGAGAACATCTAGCCATCCTTCCAAGGTAGAAGGTAACACAGCTGTGTAAACATCCCGAGGCGGCCTAAGTGTCTTTAACTTGATGGCCTCAGTGAAAGCACGCCTCCCCGCTCCCTCTTGGAGAAGCAGGCAGCATGCAGCTTGGAGGGTTATGTAAATTGATCAAGCTGGATTCCCCCCCCCCCCCCAATGTAAGAACATGGTCCTAGAAGCATGCAGAGCTTTGTGCATGCAAGTTAGGGCTGTGTAGGAGTTAAGGTTGTCATTGTTGGGATTAGGGTTATGCCCAAATAAATGAATGGAGAATCCCACAACGATAGGAATACACAGTACCAGACACAAGTTTGGACACACATACCCGTAGAAAGGTATATTTGCATTATTCTCTACATTTTAGAATAACTGGTAACGCTTTACATTAAGTGTACCTTCATAATGCATTCATAATACATTCATAGAACATTCATAAGCAGCATGCAAGTACATTTTAACATCCTAACATCCCTTAAGAGCTTTAATATACATTAATAACAAACATTACATGATTATACCCATATGGCTATTTCAATAGTAGTTTAAATACTAAAACTCATGGCCGTAAGTGGATATTAGCGGGAGAACATTTTAAAATGGATTTGAGGAAGCACTTCTTTACACAGCGTGTATGGAGTATTGAATAGTCTTCCTGTTAGTGTAGCACAAGCTAAAACCCTGGGTTCCTTTAAATCAGAGCCAGATAAGATTTTAACAACACTGAGCTATTAGTTAAGTTCTCCCCAAACAAGCCTGATGGGCCGAATGGCCTCCCCTCGTTTGTAAATATCTTATGTTCTTATACAATCATAATGTTTGTTATTATTATATAATGTTTGTTATTGATGTATATTATAGCTGTTAAGGGATGTTAGGATGTTAATGAATGTTTTATGAATACTTAATGAATACATTATGTAGCATTATGAAGGTGCAGTTAATGTAAAGCGTTACCGATAATTATTAAGACATTAAAAATGAAAAATAATACATATGGAATTATCCTTTGTAGGCGCCTTAGCGTGTCCAGACTTTTGACCGGTACTGTATGAGCAGGGCGTATGTCCGTGTGTGTGAGGCCCATGGGTGACCATATGTCTCAGTTCTTTACATTTATGTACTGTATACTGTATGTAGTATTATCTGTACAATCACCCTCACAATGCAATCTGAACATACAGGATAATGCTGTTCCTCAACTATCTATCCAGTCAGTCTTAATGTATGTATTACATGATTATTACAGATTGCCTGACCTTTAACCCATTAAAAGGCACATGTACACATTTCACTGGATGGACTGTGGAACTTCGACTCAGCCATATATAAATATTTGAATAAGAAAATAATTCATATTAGTTAGAAAAATGTGGGCATGGCTTTCTGCCATCTTCTTTGGTTAGGGGAGTATCCTGGCGTCCTGAATATAATTCCCAGGTACCAAGGCTGTGCTGACTCACCTTCTCTGACCTTAAAGACGTACAACGGTGGCCCACCATTTCTGGGACAAATCAGTGGGAGTGAAAATTTCCCTATAGAATGAACATAATGCAAAAGATGGCAAATGAGGTTGGACAGCAATTAAGGGGTTAAGCAGCAGCGGCCGTATGCAGGGCATCGCATGGAACTCAGGGATTCCCTGGCAACTGCATCAGGGGCAGAGGCGCACGGCAATAACAAGGCCATTACAGGGCAAATGACTGCAGGCTTCTACCCGAACCTTTAATGGGCTGAAATTCAAATGACCAACTGAGGCTGATTTGATATCTACAACAAAATAGTGAACTGGTGACCTCATTTGAGAAAGCATAAATGAATAACTATATGTGAGTATGTGTGTGTGTGTGTATGTATGTGTATGTGCGTGTATGTGTGTGTATGTGTGTGCCCTGCAATGGACTGGTCTTCAGAGGGAGTTCCCCAGACCTGTGCCCCTTTCTGTCTAGGATATCCCCCCAATCTTTTATTGGGTAAGCAGCTGGATGGATGGATGGATGGATGGATGGATGGATGGATGGATTTTCAAATACAAGAAAATGTTAAAGCGATATATTTCATAACAGTGGATTTAATTATTTTTCTTGGCTTGAAGGGATTTATAATAAACTTCTCCCGCTGAAAGAAATGTTTGCATTTTGATTTAGTCCACAGCAAGACAATATTTATGAAGGACATACTAACAGTAATGAAAATCTACAGCACACTGCAAAAAACATTATTTGTGATTTTTTTCTCATCATAGTATGTCATATTTAACTCAGATTAATTTAAAGAAAGATTTTTACAAATCCTTCACGGTAAATTAAAAAGTATATCAATGGATGCAGAACACTGCTACGTCTGTTTTGCTGTTTTCCGCACCCAAATTGTTTGATGTACGGCTCGCATGCAAATTAACCTGAAATTACTTTTAATATACCAGCCTGGGGAGGGGGGGGTCCCTACCCACAACTTCTCTCCTGGCAGATTTGAATTTAAATCACTAAAGAGCGCCACGCTGAAAGTGAAATTTTGATTATGATTTTCCCTCGCTTTGCAACTCAGATAGAAAACAAAAACAAACAGGGGGGGGTGGGGCGGGGCGAAAAGGAACTGGGGCTCAAACTGTTTCCTGTCACCGCTGATCATCTGCTACTGTAGCTATACGGCTTCCTAGGAAATGAATCGAAGCGCCGTGTCTCCTTAGGCAGGCAGTTGAAATTCAAGTGAGATTCCAGATCGTCTACCAGCATCATCACCGCTGTTATTCATCTCAGCGTAAGTGAAGAGTCATCGCTGAAATACGGACGGTCGCAGGAGGATCTGCAGTGGGATCTGCGGCCTATGTTTTATTTATGTGTGCGCTTGCAGCCAGTTGTGTTTGTTGTGTAGATACAGTTAACAGCTAATAGACTCTGACTCCTCGGGTAAGATACTGCGCTACTGATGCTCAGATAGCAGATAAGAGATACTATAATACAATTAGAAGATGAAAATCTATGGATTACGTTACAGGTTGCCAAGAACAGGCATATCGAAGAACAATACTCGCATAACTGACTAGTCTTGACTAAAACAGTCCAGATGTAGCTTTTATGGGGAGTATTACTGGTTTGTCTTTGTAACCTGTCTATTTTTGCACCCTGTGCCTTCTGCTGCAGACACCTACAAAAATCACCAATAAAGATGGGAAAGGGGAAAGTATTGATTAAGCAATGAAATGCTTTTAGCATAGATTCCGGAAGGTGATTCCCACATGACCAAATAAATGCAATCCCACCCTCTCATTCTTCGAGCATAAGGAGTCCACATACACAGTACCAGTCAATAGTCTGGACACACCTACCCATAGAAAGGTTTATTTGCACTATTCTCTACATTTTAGAAGAGTATAAAGACATCAAAACTATACTATAGCATATATGGAATTATGCACTGACCAAAAAAGTTTTAACTAGAAAAAATATATGGGGGGGCGTACAGCTCTGTGGGTTGGGACTCAGAAGGTTGCAAGTTCAAATCCCTGGGTCAGCAGAGTAATCCCACCATTGGGCCATCGAGCAAGGCCCTAAACAGCAGATCTCCAGAGACTGATTGACTCTACTTTCTCCTTTGCAACATTTTCATTATGTGGCCTCCTGGGATGTTTTTCCAGGTCCCACATATATGCTGAGCTCTCATAGGCCGCTTTTCCACCACTCTTTGGTCAAACTCCTCCAAAACCATTTCTACATGTGGCCAGGTCATGTGATGAGACACTCTATCACTCTCACGGGCAGGCAGCTTGGCATGTCTGTACTGTACTGTATGTGCAGTCTTGTGGCATTTCTCCAAACCACTACAACAGACCAGCAGCATCATACTATACTGATTATTAAAGTTGACTCTGAGCAACCCTGTGCTTAACAATGATAGTTTCTTCTTAGCAAATTTACCTTTATTATCTTTGGAATATTAGGGTTATGGGTTAATACCGTGGTACAGTATAATATATTTAATGATTTTTCATCTTCTCAGCTGGTTGTTGAGGTTCAACAGGTACCAAGGACTAATATGCGCTACACCCATCAGAATAAATGAGATAGAACAATTTAGCATTTTAATAGTATCATTTGGTTTTTTTTTGGTTTAGCACAGATGGTGTATGACCAGCTGCAGTTTTAGAACAAGTGCTGAGTGCTAATTGCTTTCTCCCAAATGCTTTTTGGCGATTGATTGGCTGTTAGGTCTGTCAATCTTCACTATAGATCAACACCCACGCTAAATAACTTGAAAGGTTATTTGGCAGCTTTTTACACTTTCACTGCATATTTCTTATTTGTGGGGCAGCAAAGGAGCGGAGGAACAGTTTGGGGGGCTACTGACCTAAAAGGTGTTAATTACCTTTATCTTTAAAAAATGTTAGGAGCCTGGAATCATCAGGTAAGGGGATGGTGTTATCAATCATGTGCAGGTTGACTGTCTCCGTGGGCGAGCAGAAAGGGGGGCACACAGACATAGCTCACGGTCTGGGTTCTGTTTTAAATCTATTTAAAATCCAGCTCCCAGAGGCATAGCGAGGCTGCTAAATCTCGCTGCGGCACCCCCAGAAACATCACCGATTTGCCCCCCAGAAAAAAGAACACAGCAAGCTAGATAAAACAGACCATGGTACATCCTGTCATCACAAACGCGCGATCTGATCTGGGCTGTACAAGCAGTCTTTACTCCCGAGTATCCGCGCACGTTTCTCCGTGCGACATCGGATATGGCTTCCCGGCGCTGTCACGCTCCAGCTGGCGTGTATCACTCCGCCGGTCAACATTGATGTAATTCATCCGCCGCACCCGTTCTGCCTGAGAGAGCTCAACAATTACCTCTCAATTATATACGAACCGTCTGCTTCTTTCATGGCTGCAGTTTTATTCCCGCATAAAAGTTTTCTCTTTTTTGTGCCGGTCGAGTGGCTCAAATGGATCCCGCCTTTAACTCTGTCCCCAGCTTCACCTTGAGTTTACTTTAAATTATCTATTTAAAAAGTTAAGTATGGCAGTTACTGAGACTTTAATTGTAATGTTACAGCATTAACGGGTATTTTAAAAGACAGAGCACGGGGAGGGGGGCTTGATACAAGCTTCTACAGTTTAGCCCTGAATTATATTTACGCTGCATATGCGAATAATGATACGCTCCATTTTCTTCGTGATGCGCGCTGTAAAATAGTGACAGATAGTGACAAGTCACAGAACCGCTTTTCTACACCTGAACAAGGTCCATGACCTCAATTTCTGCAGTTATGCAATGCATGCATAGGCAATGAAAAAATGTAAATGCGAAGCAAATAATAATAAAAATAATAAATACAAATTTTGATTGAAGGTGCAATATACCGTAATAGCAGTCGTATTATAATGATGGTATAATTTGCACATCAAATGAGATTTAATTTATTTGCCTTTTAATGGTTGCATAAGCTCTATGTAAACTTTTAAAAGTTTATGTCCAAAGGGGAACATATTAAAAGTTGTCATGCCCTGATTAAAAATCTGTGCTGTTCTCATCTCACTGTAACCCTAGATATGCATGAATACAACAGCAACATGCACTCGGTGGCCACTTTTTTTGGCACAGCTGCTCATTAATGCAGTGGCTGCAACTGGAAATATCGAGGAGGCAGAGAGGGGAGGGGAGACTTAGTACAGCTAAGACGTGCAATCTGGGTGCTTTTTAAATGTGGCCTGATTATTGCGACATGATTATTGCGACATGATTATTGCGACATGATTATTGCGACATGGTGGCTCCAGCTTCTCAGAAACAGCCACCTTCCTGAGATTCTCACACACCACAGTGTCCAGAGGTTACAGTGAATGGTGCAAGAAACACAAGACATCCAGTCAGCAGAAGTTTATGCGGGTAAAAACGCCTCATTAAAGAGAGGTCAGGGGGAAACGGCCATAGTTGTTAAGCTGACAGCAAGACCACGAGTGCAAAAATAACAGCGCAAGACAACAGTGGTGTGCTGATAGGCTCCTCTGAACACAAACTGTCAACAACTGAAGGTGATCTGGAGATAAAGGAGGTGGTACACAGCAGTGGTGGTCAGTGACTGATTGTAAATGGCAGATGGACAAAGGAAATCCCATTTGGTATAGTATGGTAAATGCCACAAAAATGTTCTTCTTTTATGAGAAGTTTTTGAGCAGAAAACTGATATCTGATACTGATATTTTACTATATCCTATAGGGATTCTATCAATATCAAAACTGGCAGTTTTTTATTGTCATTATTTAAGAAATATTTGACTTTTCCTTATCGCACACTTTCTCTGACTCTTTGGGTCAGATCAAAGACACACAATCCTGACTGAAAATGTCATTTCAGTATCCCCTTACATATCCATAATTTGAGGATTAAACCCAGCAGCTAAGCTTACCAGGCTATTTAAGAACGCTAAGTGTATATGACGGCTGATTCTGTAACGCTAAAGGCGTGATATCTAAATGCTCTCTGACTTACCAAACAGGCTTACTATGAACGGATCGCTGCTGTACCGTGTGCATGTGTGAGTTCGCATAGATCACATTTGGGGCCAGAACATCCCCAAAGTGCGGTAAAACCTGAAACTTCCGTACTTTTGAGGACATTTTTCAGGTCTCCATTTGGATAACCTCAATTTTATAAAAATCTGTGAATGCAATGAAAAAAGTAAAAATGCCAGGTATTGTATGTTGCATATATGGTTAACCTTGGCTAGCAAACAGAGTCATAAGATTGTAGTTAGCTGGAAGGAAGGACACGCCGCTTCAGCATCTGCTAAATAAGGAATGCATTTGCTTATCATTTAGTGCAGTGATTGTTTGTAGCCATGTTTGGTTACTTATGGTTCAGGTTAGAGCTGGGTAGGGGTTAAGGGTACTGTGATTGGTATTAGGGCTTTTTGCATAGAAATGAAGGAAAGGTCCCCATTTAGATGGTATGCCAACGTGTATGTGTGTGCTTGGTCACGCCCGACTGTATCTTCGATAGCTTGGCACTGACGCTCCAAATATTTTCATTACTTTCAGGTGTAAACAGTGCATATTATAGAAAATGCCTAAGAGGGAAAAAAAAATGAAAGAGTCATTTCCTTGCGTTATACGATGGGAACAGCCAACAGACACATCTAAGAGGTAATATGACATGAATTTCAATTTAATAATAGTATGCCGACATCAGCCAGGAAGCTGTATCTTACTTCAGAGAGGAGATGAGGTGGGGTGCCATTACAGGTCAATAATGGCATCACATCGATGTGATAGGCCATTTTAATACTCCAGAGAATCTTGAAGCTCATTTTCCTGGGTGCATTTTCTGTACATCCCCTACCTATCCAACGATTTCCCAACATCTGCTTTATTTCCCAGACTGATACATACGGTGTGTAAGCATTTTCCTGAGCTTTTAATAAAAACCTACAGTTGTGTAACAGTAGGGGCTAAGTAACCTAACATCAAGGTGGGACGATCAATGTCCCTTGCGACCTCCATAAAGTATCAGAAGTCTGGAAAAGGGACGATGTCTTACTCCCAGTCTTAATGAGGCGAAGTCTCCTCTCTGTTTTTTGAGACTGAAAATGATCACGCTCCGCAGGTCCAGTCACCACTTGAATCGCCAAATGTTGTGACCCATCGATCAATTACAAAAGCAACAGGAACAACATTCGACGGAAGCAAGAGTCTCATTCATTTAAAAAAGGCAAAAGTACAACAATTTATTTCGCTGCAGATAATAACCTTATAGCAGTATGAATCTTGTACACCTGCATGCCCTTCGACAACAGCTGTATGACAAATTATATATAATGTAATTAAGGGCTCAGCAGAAAGGGTGACATGCTCTCGATAGGCTTGTATTTTCACAGATTAAAGGTTTGCAGCAACGGAATGGCATCTTCAGAATGCACAGTATGGCATTTTTTCTGAAACAGAATATTATCCCCGATGCTCCATTAATGTCATACAATTTCACATTTCATTGAATCAGAATGATGGTATGGCAACAAATCTGTATTTGCAGTTTTCACATGCAGGAAAAAATATTTTCACTCAGATCTTCAGAAGCTGTATTTCTGGAAAATCTTTAAGATTAATATGAAATTTATTTGGTCTTTTTTTGTCTCTATCCATGAGGTCCAGAAAAAAATCCATTTCTCTTAACTGACAGTCTTTTAAGTAGTCAAAGTTAAGATTTCAAACCACTGCCTTAAAGCTTAGCATCCTATTTGGAAAGTCTTTGGTGAAACTGGGTTAGTTCAAACATGACTCGACCCAAATGTCCCACTGGTTAGAGGTTTCTGAACACTTTCATATTAAGAAAGATGCATAAGTCCACAACAAAATGTTTCAATTTAAGTAGCTCCTTGAGTATTAAGAAATGTAATCGCTCTATTTACTCTTATTTATTACACATACAGTATGTCAGCCCTGTTTAGCTGTCATGGTGTTTGAACCATATATTCTGTTATAACAGACCCCATGCCAAAGCACCCTTGCTTTCCTATGAAATGAAGCTGTTACTTGAATCAAACTATTTTTCTTGAAGCTGCCAAGCTCAGTCCAGTAATTTTTTATACCCATCCATTCTTCTGTCGATCCACCCATCCATCCATCCATCCATCCATCTTCTATACCCCCTTATCCAGTGCAGGATTACTGTGAGCATAAGACACAAATCACCCAGGATGAGATCATCTTTAGTTTTTGATGTCATTTTCTCTGCTCTGTAGTTTTCCTTGTCACTTTTTTCCACAGGTTGCTGTTTTTTAATAAGTTGTAGCAAAATTTTCTGAGGAGCCGTAAAATTTTGCCACAAAACCACGAGAATGACATTTGACCTCCCAATTTCAAAAATAATGCATTAAATGTCACCTCATACACGTAGATGATTTTGGATCCGATTGTGACTGTTAATAATAACTGGCCACAACAAGGTGTATTGAACGCACCTGCGGCATTTTTGAAATGCTTCTCAAAACCGGCTCATGCATATGGAAATCGCCGGCAAACCGCCACATGAATATGCTAATGCAGCCTGAAAAGCTTCATTAATTAGAAATCTACTGCGTGTTAAAACTCCCCAACTTTTCAAAACTGAACTGTCTAAGGTATAAAACACACACCGACTCCAAGCAGTTGCCAGGGTGACAGACATGATCCGGGATGCTGCCCTTCACTTTGGGCAGGAAACTTTCTGATGAAAAAGGCTGTTTTCATCTCAGGGGTAATGTGTGTGTGGGGGAGGGGGGGCGGGGGTCGTTAAAAATATCGTGAAGCTGGATTACAGTCTTGTTCAAAACTTTGGAACGATAGTCGGTAAGATGCTTGCATGGGTCGCGCACTTGATTTCTTTTCAGGAAATTTATTTCTGCAGTGTAATGTTTTATCTACCTTCTGCATCACTGCGTTCACTCGCCCGTTGCTGTACCCCTTTCTGCAAAATGTACTTTTAATGCATTTGCCCGTCTGCCGCTGTTTCACAAGCTCCACACGTTCTGTGGAGATGACTGATAGGGAAGCACTTCATGAACAGGTCTGGGGATGGACGCCACCTTCCAGTACGGAGCCTTCATCCGATTCTCATTCTCATTCCACAAGGATGATGTACCTGCAAGGTGTTAATGTCAGATAGCCATAGAAATTTAAGAAATTGTTGTTCTGGGTTTGTTTCCTTATGGGTTTTTTTTTTGTTGCATACAATAAAGGCACTTTCAGTTTCATTTATAAAGATACACATCTGTGGGAAGCCTGATGAGCTCAGTTAGAACTGGATGACAGTGTGAATTTCTGATGAACCAGCTTTGCTGCTGCTCTCCCTTTTCATTAGCATACGGAGAGGGGTGGCAAGTTAATGGTTTGGGGTGGTGTGCGACTGAGTGGGTTAGGACTTGGAAAGCTGCTAGTAAAAATGCCAGGGCTAGCAAGCAGATGCTGCCATTGGACGCTTGAGCAACGCCCTTAAGCCAAGTATATATTGTTTCAGCCGGGAGCTGAGAATCAAGTGAAAGGTGGTTTATTACAAGGGGTAGGAGGGGTTTATAGCGAGGGTTAGCGTATCATGATAACAGGCCCCTCGTTATAAATCCCTCCCACATTGCCCCTCCTACTCGACATTGCCCCTCCTACTGAACATTGCCCCTCCCACTCAACATTGCCCCTCCTACTGAACAGTGCCCCTCCCACTCGACATTGCCCCTCCTACTGAACATTGCCCCTCCAACAGAACAGTGCCCCTCCCACAGGACAATGCCCCACCTACTGAACAAAGCCCAACACACACGACA
>JAODJX010000027.1:3122473-3133917 GCA_026776945.1 Isichthys henryi | reverse complement strand
ACATGGGGAGAACATGCAAACTCCACACACATGTGACCCAGGCGGAGACTCGAACCCGGGTCCCAGAGGTGTGAGGCCACTGCATCACCATGCCGCCCCATCTTACAATTTAGATTTTTTCAAATTTATTTTTATTTTTAATTTCACAGCATGTATAAATACGGAATAAATACGTTTTCTTACATCAGTGAAAAGATAGATGCAAAAACAAAATGTCCACTACAATGGGCATGAATGAATGGGTGGGGTCTCAGGAGGATATAAAGAGTAAGTTTAACCCACTTCTTTGCCATTACAGCTATTTGATTCACCCAGCTCCTCCAATTCACCACCTTCGGCTCCCCGTCCTGGTCCGGGGTCGGCTCCTTCGCCTCCTGCCTGGTCGCCCAGCCAGACCTGTCAGCTTCAGAGGCGATGGAGCCAACGACCAAGAGACAGGCTTCGTCAAATCACTGTTCACATACTCATTAAAATTATTTCATCAAACAAGCACTCGTGTCAAAACTATCTATTGAGGTCTCCTTGGTTGAACTTTCTTTTCACTCAGCAACATAAATAATCGTTTGCTAAAATAATAAAAAACATATTTGAGCATATTTAATTCTTTTTCACACTCCTTAAAACCACTTTATTCAAAATAAACATTTGTCCCACCCTGCACTCTGTTGCTGCAGGTTCTACTTTGGTGACATCGTGCTGACGCCATAGACGTGCTTTCACTTTGTGTGGGAGTAGATCCATTTCCTCTACAGAGAAACATTCTTTTCTACTGCCCGGCAAATCCTCCATTATAATGGAAATCCACCAAGGTGCAAGCACACTGGGCTTTTAAAGATAACTAGGGATGACACTCTGATTGGTTTATTGCGTGTTACGCCCCAAACACACCCATGACTAATTATGAGATTTTAGTACCTCACTGCTGAACCAGCCTGGTGCAGCAACTTTTTCCCGACGTTAAACTAGCAGAAGTGACCACACCCTATTGGAGCTTGTGCCGTTATTGTTTACCTCCGCGATGGTTCTGATTTGAGCCCCCTAACGACCCAGAAAAAGTTCTCAAGAACTAAACAACTTTAAGTTTTTAGATGTGTGATTCACATGAATCAAAAAAGCTGGAGGGAAACTATTTTTGTATATAATTGGGCAAAGAACTTCTACAAAAAAGTGGTGCCACTTTATAACACGACTATCCATATGAAGGCTTTATGAATGGTTTATAATATGGTTATTAATTAGGCTGTAAAACTGTAAATTATTAATAGACGATTTTAAACAAGTTATAACACTTTTCTTTTTATTGATGAGTTACTACTATTTACAAGTGATAAAAGGTAGCCTTATTGTGGAGTGGTTCCGAAAAAGTTTAATTTATTATTAATGCAAGTTTGGCATTATGTCAAAAAACTGCAGTGCTATTTGGGACAATGATACGTAAATATTTCAAGACATCATTTCAACAGCTCAACAGAATCTTGATAAAATAATTACCACTTTTGGATTTATTTTCCAAAAGTCTAACTTGATTTAAGTATTCGGCCCAGAGTCAAATGTATTATGTAGTTTGCTTACTGCAATGCTCTAGACAAAGTTAGCACATTTTATTAATTCCCATAAGACATTTTTGCAGTTGCATTTACCAAATTCTTTTTGCCATTAGGTGTGATTGCTACACTGCAATAATTTAAGGTAGAAACACCTTTAACAAGAGCAGCATGGTGAGTTTCACTGTTTCCTCACACCTCCTGGTTTGTTTATATACTTATGTCTTATTTGTGTCTTATTAATTCAGTTGTACACACAGTTTTGTCCAACTGCTACCCATGGACATGCTTGTACGATGTTTACATGCTCAAAATATCGCATAATGCATTGTAATCAACTGGTATTGCTAACAACACCAACAATGAACTTGGCTTCAAATGGAATTGGTAAATGGCTTTCCAGATTTTCTGTACTGAACGTGATTATCTTGGGTGTGATGTCATTCCCAGCTCTGACTTCTGCGGTAAATGGAGCGCAGAATTAGAGCCACACCTCTCTGTGTGTGTAGAGTTTGCATGGTCTCTTCGTGGTCTACAGGTTTCCTCGGGGTACTCTGGTCACATTCAGCACAGTAAAGACATGAAATTAAGCTAATCGATGTCTGTAATTTGCCCATAGAGGATGTCTGAGTATGCGCCCTGCAATGGACTGACATCCCATCCACCCTTGTACTCTATGCTGTCTGTCATGGGCTCATGAATACAGTAAGCAAGATTTAAAAGTTATTGCAAGTAATTATAACTTTACTTCTTAAACAGGGAAAGAAGTAACAATGAGACACTTAAGGATACTTGATCTAAAAGCCTCGCTTCTTGCAACATATTATAATTCCTTAAAAAACTAAATGTAATTTACACACCTGGACCATGAATTCCAGGGAACAGATGTCCTTTGAATAGCTGCTGTATTCTCGACAGTAAAAACAAGTGGAAAATGTACCTCTTATAATCCTATATAATGCCACTCTCCCTAAAGGGTGTCACTAAGGTGCCATGTGGCAGCCGTGGCATTGAGCAGGACTGGCGCGAATCACTGTATGCCAGAGCAAGATGTTTCCATATGAGCTGTGACCTGTAAAGAAACAGTCAATCTACAACCAATGGCGCCAGTACAGAGATTGCTACGAAAATGAAAGCTTGTTGGAGACAAAACCGAACAAAATGAGATAGGGCTAGATGGTTCTGGAAGCCCTAAGCAATGATGAAGCGGGAATACATGTCCCTCTTCAGGATAATGAGATTCATTTAACGGAGGCCTGATTATTATCCCACAAATTATGATGCACAATAAACTGAAGCCTTTTCACCCAGTTTACAATCCGTTGAAAATCACTTTTGAAAATCGTGAATAGTAATAAATAATGAACTGTAATGTAAGAAAATTGATTACACTATTTTTGGGGCAAGGAAATTACACTGGATTGTAGAGCACTAATAAGATTAATAATTTATGGTAAAAGCTAAATTGCTTGTGAAAGAACTGTACCATTACCATGGCAAATATCACTCAAATTAAAAAATCGGGACTTGTACAGTACATTGTGTATTATGTTGTCACTGAGGGCATTACGGTACAGATGAGTCAGTCTTATTACTACCATAATATTAGACAGATGGCCAGTGATGTAGCTGGTAGGTAATTACATTACCACTAATTTTCATTAACTGCTAACACATTGCAGGTAATTTGGAGATTCCAAACAACCAACTAAACGAAACATTTATAAGCTTAACAATTTCTTAATAAAAACAAGCATGTGTAAAGGGCATATTTTGTGGGTGGGAACTTAGTTGAACAACCATTACTATTAATCATCAGTCAACATAACCCAGTATCAGTTCAGATATCTAGTTAAAAGACACCTGGATGTCTCACTCCATCCCAGAACCATCCTATTTTTTGCCCCTCTTGGATGTGTTGGCAATAGATGTCATTGGAAGGTAGAGACCCTACAGACGTCTATGTTCATATTACACGGGAGTTTCAGAAATAACACATTCACCTGTTTCTTTAACACCATAAGGTGTATCTTTGCAAATTAATCCTTGCTCTGTTTCCTGCCATGCTATCAATTAACTACACTGCCCCAATATCTTATCCACAATTCTTTGAATGCCACTGTAGTTATTAAACCCTTTGGGTGCCTTAAAAAAATTATATCAGCAGCCTTTCTAATCTTTATCTTTACATTCTAAGCAGGTTTGGGTCTGGCCAGTACTTGGATGGGAGACCAACCAGGATAAGCTAGGTTGCTGCTGGAAGAGGTTTTGGGGTGGCCAACAGGTTAGCCCTTCCTGTGGTCAGTGTAGATCCCAATGCCCCAGTACAGTGATAGGGACACTGAGCTATAAAAATGGGGCCACCCTTCAGATGGGACATAAAACTGACATCCTGACTCTCTGAGGTCATAAAAAAATCGCTGTGCATCCTTCAAAAGAGTAGGGGTGGTACCCCGATGCCCAGGCTAAACCCTGGTTCCCCGACGCCCTGGCTGAGTCAGACCTGTTGGAGAGCTAACAGGGTCTGGCCTGTTGGGGATTGAAGCTGAGGTGTCGCTCGCTGCATGGCAGCACTTGGGTCCCAGTTTGAGGTGCGTGGAATGTCTTGCCTCTCCAGCAAGTGAACCATCTTCCTCTGCTGTCGGAGTATTGTAAACTCCACATTACAGTGGCTGCACCCACTGAGGCATGCACACCGGAGAATGGCCAGATCTCTGTAGGCGGTTATACCTACTTTTGGTCTGGTCGCTCTGACGGCTGCCATATTCAGAGAGTAGCTGTTGCTGTGGTCGATCAGCTTCTTCCAGTGTTCTCTGATGTCACTTCTTCCATCATGAGATTCCGGCAAAGGCACTCCTTGGGTGTCTTGTCTGTCGTCTTAGTGTATGTTCTGACCACGGTGAGTGATGTCGCGTTGAGGGAGACATTTTACTCACAGCTTCGCTCGGTGGTCGATGGGTGCCCACGAGGTGACACTGCTGGTCGTGGGTGATTTCAATGTGACCAATGGCACTGACAGGGCTGGCTATGAGGATTGTGTTGATCCCCATGGTGATTGGAGTGAGAGTGGCTCCATGTTCCTTCATTTTGCAAAAGGTCAGGGGCTGCGAGTCGCTGGATCCTGGTTCCAATGCCATGAGCCACATCGTTGGACTTGGTTCTCCAATATTGGTGGTGCAGCGAAGGAGATCGATCACATCCACATGGGCAGAGGCTGGAGAACTGCAGGGTCTACAGAAGTGCCCAAGTTGTGAATTCTGACCACAGACTTGTTGCTACTCTGAAGACTCAGCTTATTTCCAGGAGGCTATCACCTACTGGGGGAATGAGGTAGGCCTTCGCCAGATCAGGCTGTTTCTGATGAGTTCGCACACAGTTCGTGTGAGGAACTTGCAGGCTTGGGTGTGACTGCCAACACTAATGTGATGTGGGAGACCTTCCGTGAATAAGACCCTGAAGGTTGCCAGTGGTGGTGTTAGTGGTGCTGTTGTTCCCAAGAAGTGTTTCTTCTTGCAGGTTATTATCAAGAGGTGTTGCAGCACATTTGGTAGGATTTGGTAGAAACTTCAATTTACGCTAGGACCTCAGATGGTCGGCTGTGAGGGCTCTGAGGACAGATAAGGAGGCGTTTGTTAGACAAATCTGTGAGCAGGTGACACACCATCTGTGGTCTAATGACCCACATCCTGCTTAAAGAGAAATCGAAGCATTACGTACATCTGAATCTGTTTCTCAGAGACTTGCAGTCAGGGCAGGTGATGGAACGGTTCTTACAGATGACACTGCAGTTGTGACGCACTAGGCCAGCTGCTTTGAACAATTGTTTAAAGCTGACCCTCCAGCTAGGACGTTGGAAATCCCTGGGCTCACAGTTGTTGAGGCTGATCCTCCAATCAGCTGTAAGCCACCGAATCTCACTGAGATTGCACAGGTGGTGAATCGACCGGGGGGAGTGAAGACCGCAGGGATCTGTGGTATCCGGGGTGAACTTCTCCAGGCTGGTTATAAGGCTGTCCTTCTGGCATTTCAGGCAATCTTTGCTACCATTTGGGAGACAGGCATCATCCCAAGCGACTTGAAAATGGGACTTTTCTCTGTATGGAAAAGGATCGTCTGGATTGTGGCAGCTACAGGGGAATAACATTGCTCTCAGTGCCAGGTAAGGTCCTTGCTAGGGTAATCCCTAACAGGTTCTGTGATCACTTACTCACCTACCAGCAACTAGAGCAGTCTGATTTTATGCCTAAGAAGTGTACCATCGACCACATTCTAGCACTGAGGGTTTTTATTGAGCAAGCGTGAATATCAGCAGAGGTTCTTTGCAGCCTTTGTCGATTTTTGTTAAGCGTTTAACTCAGTTGATGGAGTTGCCTTGTATGACATCCTTAGACTTTGCAGGATCCCCCCCCAAAGATGCACTGGTACTATGAGTACTGTGGAGAGTGGAGCCAGAACCTCTGTGTTCTTCCTAATTGATTCTGGGGTTCACCAAGGGTGTGTTCTTGCTCCTACTCTGTTCAATGCTTGTATGGACTGGGTGTTGGGCAGGGTTGTGGGGTTCAGCCATTGTTGGACATATGTTAGTGAAGAAAGATTTACTAATCTTGACTTTGCCATGGAGGTTGTAATCTCCGTGGAGTCAGTGAAGGCTCATGAGAGACTGAGCAAGGAGTCTGAGTGTCTGGGATTGCGAGTATCCTGGATAAAACCAAGATCCAAGCCTTTAATGACTTCTTAGGCACAATCAATCAGAAGTGTGTCTGTCTGTGGGGAGAACTTCAACCTCATCGAGAGGTTCACTTACCTCAGCAGCGACATTCATGTCTCTGGTGACTCTTCTTATGAAGTCAGCTGATGGATTGGGGAGTCATGAGGTAGCTGGAAAGGGGTGTGCGGTGCTCCCAATATCATTGCAAGAGGATGAATGTCCAAGTCTGAGGTCCTGAATGTCCTGAGGGTGATCCGGCTCTCAGGATCCTCATTGCTGAGGACCCGAGCAGCTGGACCTGGCCAAGGGGACACCCATGTAACACCTGGCTACAGCCAATAGATGGCCATTTCTGGAGGGTGGAACTGGACCGTGCGTCTGCCTGGGGAGGCGCCAGCTGGGATCCTGAGATGTTTTCTCATGTGGTGGATGTGGCAATTCCCTGTAACAGTGCTTCATAACCTGACCTGGCCTGTCCTTTCAAATCTGGCCTCCTAATTATCCCCCGTATCTAACTGGTAATTTCTCTCCTGTCCTTAACACCACCTTAGCTACTGTGTGGTTAGCGTAATGGTGCAGAATGGCAGGCGTCACATCATCAAGGTGGGTTATACACAGTGGTGGTGGTTGACGTGGTTCACCATTGCTTCTGTAAGTAACTATGGGTGTTGTGAAAAACAGGTATATAAATGCAACATTCATTCATTCATTCATTCATTCATATTCTGACGTGTTTGGTTGTGCTTCAGTTAGGTATTGTGAGTCCCGTAAGTCGGATGGAGTTTGCTTCCTTCAAAATTCACTTTACTGCTCTCTCCCCAGACTGTAAGTAAAGTAAATTGCTGAAATAACATAGTGTAGGATCGATCCAGATTCATGGGAGGTCGTCCTCAGACATGGCTTTGCACATGAAGGACTCCCCCCCCCACCACTCTTATGTATCTGGACACCTTCATTCTTCCTTATAAGCATCACTCTTCAATTCAAATGGAAATATTCTATTTAGTGTGGAACTACTCATATTTTGATTCAAAATCATCCCCGATTTGCATATTCATAGTTCATATTCATCATTCAAACTCCAAATTTCAAAAGTACATTTCCATCATAAAATATGTGAGGCAAATGTGTTTTTTTTTTTCAGAATGGTTAAATTGAAACAAACTGTAAATATTAAAGATGAGCCCTTTTTCAGAGTCAGTATCCCCTTTGGATCTTGTATATACATCCAATAACCAATGGCTGCCATTTCGGATGCCAGTAAATCATTCAGTCAATTGAGGATAATGGCCAATTTTCAGTGTGAGTCAAATTTGAAAATGTGGTGAGAAACATACGCTTTCAAGGCAAAACAGAATCCAGAGGCGCTTGGATAGTGATCATTTCCCTCCGAAGTGAGTTTGATCGCTCTTCGTCGTGATAATATTAGTCTAATGAGCAAAGAGAAGCTTCTCTGGGACGTGACACACTTAGCTTTGGCTGTTTAATTACGCCTGTATATTCACGGGCCGTGTTCAGTCAAAGCATTGCGAAAAAACCTGCTGGCAATTTCGTAACTCTAATGTTAGAATTGTTTGTCTTTTTATGAGCTTCATTCATGGTAGTTTTCTATTAAATATTTAATTTATACTAGATATAATTCATGCGATACAACAGCTTGTTATTCAACTCAGAGGCAGTTGGAAGTCTACGACTGGCCTGCGCTTTTCTCACGACTAGCTGTCAGGCCGATCATGTTGAGATATGGCAGGTGAGGCCAGCTAAGTGGAGTTTCATCTGGTGAAGTGTTTTCTCTGGTAACTTCAATTCTTCATGTATCAGGGAACTCGCGTGACACCTAGATTGCTGGACTTAGATTTCTGCATTCAACTTTGCATTATTTGCAAATTTATTTATTATTATTATTATTTAAAAATTATTTTGCATTATTACTTTGCTGTCCGGTTAAATTTATAATTCTCAGTTCTGGAATGGCCTTCCAAACCTGCAAATGCTGAACCATAACTCAAGTGTTTTCAAGTCTGAGGGTTTATAACAAATTTTCACATAGTACAATCATATAATACAATGCATTGTTACACACCATGAAACAACACATTATGTAATAACACTGCATTATGTAACTCCACAAAATGTTACAAATT
Source organism: Isichthys henryi (assembly GCA_026776945.1). Classification (NCBI taxonomy): domain Eukaryota; kingdom Metazoa; phylum Chordata; class Actinopteri; order Osteoglossiformes; family Mormyridae; genus Isichthys; species Isichthys henryi. The sequence continues at coordinate 3,125,521 of JAODJX010000027.1, read as the reverse complement.
TAAGTACATTATAATTTTATATTGCAACATTCCCCTATTATTATCATTAATATCATTATCATCATCATTTAGTTTGTTACATTCTGTCGAGTTATTACATGATGCAGTATTATTATATAATGCGTTGTTACTGGGCTTTACTATTAAGCATTGACTATACAAAGGCGTGCAGTGACTATAGCACCTTTACTGAACTTGCAATGCATCCATCAGGGGACTTGACAGCATGTTCTTCTGTGGTGCTGGGAACTGAAACTCATCAGCCATGGGGGTGTCAGACATAAGCCCAGAGTCTGGTGAAAATAATATCTAGGCATTTAGCACCTGCTTGCTAATACAAAAGAGTTATCTGCATAATGTCTTACCTGAACCAGGGCTGGCCCACGGTGTTCTGGCAGCAGAAAACAAATTTTGTCAGTTTGTTTATACTAAAAAGGTTATTCGGTTGCTAATGAGCTAGCTAGCATGTGTTTCAGAAGTAAAGCTGTGCAATATTAAAACTAATGTAAATAATTGTAATGTCACAGAATTCAACCAGAGGCATTTCTTCTGATTTTTTCAGTCGTTCTTTTCCACCCCCTAAATCAAATGATGCCCTAGGCCAGTGTTTCCCTACCCAGTCCTCGGGGAACCCCGGACAGTCCGGGTTTTTGCTCCCTCCCAGCTCCCAGAGCACCTGTACCAGGTATCCGGTGCTCCTGATTGGCTGATTGCCCATGCCACCATTGAGATGGTTGAGGAGACAAAATGTGTACCAGCTACAGTAGGTGTACTCAATACACTGCATGAATTTTCTCTGAAAATGTGCTACCTTAAATGCTAGCTAGCACAGACTACAAACCTATAAAGCCTAAAGATGACATTTTTTAGCACTAATTATGCTTCACACATTTCGACACAATTACACACTTCAAATCTAAATTCTTCAAAGATACACAATTGAGACAATGCTAAATGTAACTCAATACCTAGTCAAAGTAACATTTGGTGCTCGAAATCACATATTGTCGGTCTTTGTGATGTTATTAAATGATAACAATACACAAACTCTATAAACTGAGAGTGATGACCTCTGTAGACCTTACATTCACACTTGAAAATACTATTTCAAACACGCAGAACGAGCTTATGCATAGCTGAAAATGGAATTACAAAGTACTCATTCAACTGAGCAGTTTTGAAATGTCTCCAAAATTTAGTTTTACATATTGAGGTGCCAATTGGTGCAGTTTTAAACCCTTCATTGTCATTTGCTAACCATCTGCTCTTGTTGCCTGTCACATGTGGACTATCTCATTCACTCACCGTGTTATGTGTTGCTCATCAGTTGCGTTGGAAGCAGTCAGCAGCGCAAACGTCCACCAAAGGCCAGAGCTTCCCAACTCTGAAATAATGCAATGTTTACAAGTAATTGGCATTGCTTCAAAAAGCCTAAATTAAATGGTATTAGTCCTCATTAGTTCTCATTAGCTCCAACGCCTCTACCGATTAGCCAAACAACATGGCCCGGCCTCTAGAATTGATATCAGTGGCTAACACCAGAAACGTACAGGGTAATACATATGCATAAGTTAATTTCATAAGTTAATTACATTCAACTCAACAAATATTTTATTTTGATTCCCTTAACTGCACTGCAATCAACCTTTTCTGAGTATGGCACTAGAGGTCTCGGGGAAAGTGGAAAAAAATGTAACCATCTTTTTCAACCGTGTTACTGAGAGCAACATCCAGCTTGAGACTTATGATCCTTCAAGTTAATCAAATCTGGATCTAAAGAGCTAATGAATATATATGAGCTAGGTTTAATTGGCCAGTTTCGCTAATTAGTGTAAGTGAAATTACCTACTTGAAGCACACACGACCCGTGATTACAACCCGCGACACTTGTGATTTGAGACACGTCAGAGATGACTGTATGCCACGAGTAGAAGCCGGGCTGAAGCCACCCAGCCCACAGTGTGGCTTTATTCAAAATCCTCTGCAGGCTTTAGATCGTGACGATAAGGGGACGTATGCAAAGCAGAGTGGTTCCTGTGCCACACTTCCGCCGCAGCTCGAGGATCAAAAAGCCTCTTTTTCAAACAGCACCTGATTTGTACACAGACTATTCTCCATCGGGAAACTCACCACCATAAAATATTCATATCATATTCTAATTGCTTTTCAAGGCAGGCCTTGCAATCAAATCACCATTAGCACAAATTAAGGACGCCATTAGTTACACATAAGACCTTGTCCTTTCATGGCAGAAGGCACCATCTGATAGTCCATCATTGTGTGAGACAGGAAAACAAACCACAAATAGGATCTGCAAATTGCAAACCAGCTACAGCAAGTATTTGTGTCGCCTGGACAGCAACAGACCAGCCCAGGTTTTGTTCCATAACTGGCTAACCAGATCCCTGTTTTGCTATATTTTTTCAGCCGCATATGTCTGCTTTGGGTGTGGAAAATAACACTAGCTAGTGATTTTGGGCAGAAGCAGGATATTAAGCATAACAATAAGCTGACTCTCTCAGCACAATGCTGGCTTGGAGTTTGTAATGTGGGGAAACACTCTTGGGAAGAGGCAAGAAGCCTGAGACACTGCTGCTATTCACACAGGAGCCTTAGAATGGTTTGGCGACATGAAGACTAATTTTAAAAGGAGATATGCGCTGTCACATCAAGGGAGCAGGATTAAGGAAGTCAACAACAAACTGTTTTTCTTGAGAAGTAACAGCAGTACTCAGCAGGGTTATAACAGTTTACAAATTTGCATTAGTTTTTATTTCTATTCAGTTTTCCATTTTGTTCTGCGGTTTTAGTTTCAGTTTCTTTTAAGAAGGTACAAATAGCTTTAGTTTTATGAACATTTCTACTTTAGTTTAGCTTCAGTACTAATTTTAGTTTTCAGTACCATGTTTTAATACCACACTGGAAGTGACTTACATGCTTTCACCCTGCACTTGAAACAGCTACTGTAAGAAGAACATCCATCCATCCATTTTCCAAACCGCTTATCCTTACTGGGTCGCGGGGGGTCCGGAGCCTATCCCGGAAGCA
>JAODJX010000027.1:3090894-3111065 GCA_026776945.1 Isichthys henryi | reverse complement strand
CTTCCGGGATAGGCTCCGGACCCCCCGCGACCCAGTAGGATAAGCGGTTTGGAAAATGGATGGATGGATGGATGGTCATATAAGCAGACAACCATCAAGGAAGCAAAGATGAGTGCCTGTCATTTGTAATTAAAGCCGACACTTTGTCTCCTGGTCATGCGATCATCTAGGCTATCAAGACACATTTTTACAGTTTTCCTCCAGGTGTCCCTCTTCAGCGTTCATTAGGTAGTTAGCACAGATACATGACAAGCACTTCAAAAACAGTTTGACTCGGGGCTGGATTTGCTCATCAGTTTACTTCTGACATTTTGGCGAGGCATGCAGCACAGTAAAATCCACTATGAAATAATAATATTGTGCAGCCATCTATCCATCCATTCATCCATCCCACCATCTTCCAATTGCTTATCCACTTTAGGGTCATACGGGGCTTGGAACCTGTTACGGAAAATACAAGACACAATGCGGGAGCTACCCCAAGTGAACTGCAGGACACACATATGCACTTTGGGTAGTTTAGCGACGTCAGGTGATGACTTAACCACGTGTTTTTAGAATGTAGGCGGAATCCCAAAGTATCCGAAGCAAACAGCACAAGACAAATGAACTCCACACACCCAGCACTGGAGCGGAGTTGAATTCCAAATAAATCCCATAATCTTCTTCGAGAATAAAACTCCCAAGACTGGTTACTACTTTTCAATCAGAATATGATGAGCTGAAGGGAAATGGCAGCTTCAATTCAGCCACATAACAGGTTAGCTAAATCAAAACCGCTCATCTGATAGCACGTCTATTGCCACTAGCAAGTGTGCAGATACTGAGACATTTTATTCTGACAATGAGGGATGATTTGAGTGTTAAAATTCTCCTCTCCTTAAACCCTTATCCTCCAAGCAGATCACAGCTCGTTTACAGTGCTTCACTGTTCTTTTGTTTTAGGCTCCTCTCCCTGTTACTTTCCCAGTATATCCTGCCTCCATAGGTTCAGCTCTGTCATTGACTCTATATCTGCATTATTTGAGCGGAGATCTCTATGAGATGTATAAATGCATCTTAGGTGGATATTCAGATGGCTGGGTTTGTCTGGAACAATGTGAATTACCTGGTGAAGGCTCATAGTAAAATTCTTCTTCAATTAAATCACAATTGATGAATAAAGCAGGCCTGTGATAGACTTGCATGCCGTCCTTGATGCTTATGGGAGTTTTATTTACACAAAAATCTTCTGAGAACAGAAGGAAAAATAATTGGTTCAGAGAGAAAACCAATCAGGTTGTAGGGGAGGTTGGTCCAAGCAACAAGAGGAGGTGGGACGAAACAATCAGATGTCTTGGTCCCACCTCCTCTAGTTGATGGGCCCCACCTCCTCAATCTGATTGGTTATCTCTTTGAACCAATCAATTTTCCTTCTGCCCTCAGAACATTGTTGTCTAAGTGAGACTCCCACGAGCATCCAGGGGGTCCCCTGCCTTGTGCCCTGTGCTTCCTGACATGGGCTCCAGACCCAAGACCCTGTACTGAACAAGTGACAGATTCCACTCTGAACACACACAAGATGTGACGAGGCCAAGTCGGACAGAACATTTTAAATGCAGGGAGAGTCCCCTTAAAATGCTAGAGGCCATCCAGCTCTTGAAACTGGAAAAATACAGCTCTGTAGTGTCCCAGGGGAAGCTGTTACCAGTGCATGAACTTAACAGGAGCCAGTAAGTGGCGCGGCTTTAAAATTCCCCAAAATAGGGACATAATGTGGAAATGAGAGAGAGCAACAAGAACAGAACCATTGTTGTGCATCTGTGATACTTACTGGAACTGTTACATATCATTTTGGTAATAAAAGTGTCAAATAATTACAAGGAGAAAGTGATATATTTTCACATTAATATCCATACTTATGCTGATGCAAATTATTAACCTAAAACAGGCTGCTTAACCATTTACATTCAAATGTCATTTTCATAAAACCCCTTAAACTACACGTGTTGCACGATATGGATTACCAACAGCACACAAGTGCTTTGTTCAGCTGTGTGTTAATTATACCCGAGAAATAAATTCCCCACACACTGAATGTGCTTGTGTTATTTACTGAATAGCGCATACTTGAGATGCACAACCATATAGCCCATCAGTTACAGCAAGTTTAATACTTCCTACGCAAGCAGAATATTAAGCACAAGACACTGCCCAATGAAAGACACAGATCCAGTCGTCCCTCCACCACCTTCCAGAAGCTCCACAATTAACACGTAATTAAACTGTCGATCTATCCTTTTAATGCCCTTACTAGTCTATTCGTACACTTATAGGGAGAATAACATCCAGGCGCACCACAAGCACTGCATATTACCTGGGAGAGAGAAGAAATGTCGCGGAAAAAAAAGTCGTGAGAAGAATTACATTTACAGCACGGCTGTTCATCTTACCAGCCTCTTGGTCCTTCCTCGACTGTCCGGCACAAATTCAGTTGTTCAGTTGTGCAAATTCAGTTTGTTTGGTTCTACGGGGATGTTCATTTTAAAACTTGGCACACAACATCTATATCAAAACCACAGTGGAGCTGAATTAGCCCAGGAGAAATAATATCCTCCCTTCATATAACCACTGAAATTCTACAAAATTATAATGAATTCTGAATCATCTACATGCATATTAGACCCGGTACTGGACACAGTTGATAGTTATAATTAGATCTCTACAGGAAACAAAGACAGATTTGCATACAAATGGACGCAAAAAACCTGAAACCTCTCCACTGACAATTCTTTAAAAGAGGTTACGGGGGAACTTTTTTTAGCGGGTCTTGCTGATTACATTTTTCACTCGCCCAAAGTATTGACACATCCTGCCTACCCGGAGAAGCCGAGCGATGTAAATGAGTGATATAAACTCCATATTGAGCTCACACCCGAATGAGCTCACACAGACTTATAGATCGAATCCGAAAATGCTGCCTCAGTGCTTCACTGCTGTGTTCAAAGTAAGCGGAAGGAGGTCATCGCCTCTGATCTCGGGTTAATGAAACGCTGGTTATTGTGGACCACCCTACTTGTTACACTATTATTAGCCACACAGTGTCACTTTTGTTCCCACACTGGACATCGACCCACGTAAACCTATAGTGTCAATTAGTATGGGCAGCGTGTCCATCTGTTTCGAGATAACTGACGACGACTCTTATTCAGCCATGAAGACTTAATTTAAATGATAAATGCGCCAAAACAGAACAGAGGTGGATTAGACAAGGCTGTTTATGATTTTCTGCATAGAAAGGCGACTGCTTGCAGATTGAGCTCATTAAGCCTCAGTTCCATAAGCTGAATTTCTTCATAACAGTCTGTCACCTTCACCCAGTTTTTTGAGCTCTGGCCTTAAGGGACAGATGTTCTTAACCTCATTGACCTTTACCGTGACACAGTCATGTTAACAGGGCAAAGATCATGACTGTGCAATCATTTATTCAGTGGGAACTTCAGGCTGGAGATTTTGATTGATAATTTGTTCAGCGGTCCTGAAATACTTGGAAACTATGGAAAGAGATACCTGTAGCAGCTTAGAAGATCCAGGTGCAACCTTTATAACCTATGAGTGGTCATGGGCTGCTCCTTAATTGCTTCCACCTTATCAAGGGACGTGCAAATTACTATCCAGTAGATAAGGTTTCGTCCATTTCTTTCTAGACATCAAGTGCTGTATTTATCTCAAGTAGGACGGTAATCATGTATGACTACTACAATAGGCTTCTGGAAGTATAAATTTGGGCCAAGTTCTGTGAAGCCCAAAGGGCACAGCAGGGAATTGAAAGAGGGGAGCATGTCTCTTTATAGTACCCTGCCAGGGGTGCCAACCAATCTGCCCTACAAATGGGCAAACACAACACATCGAAGTGTGTTTGTCCTTTTGAGTAGCTTCTCGGCATTCATAGTGCTACTGGGGCGTGTCGGATCTAGGTAATGACGATAATACCTGGTGTAATCTGTCGATTTTCAGGAAACAGCTAAATTTTTCACAGTCTAGTTCTCAGCGTATTAAAGGTGCATCACACGGTCTGTTTTTTGCGGATGTAGTCATGATTGGTCATGCACCATTATTTAATCGCTTCATCCTTATCCATCGATTGGGAAATTACATGCTTTTCTGGGAGCTTGCCAGTGGCTTGTTTCAGTCGTTTCCTTTATACATGTTGTATTTATTTCATATATTTATATTTTATTTAGACATTTCATGAATACGAGCCTCTGCAGTTCCTAGTTAAACATCTACTTTGATGTTTTGCGAGTGCCTTTGTTTCACTTGGTGCTGTCCAATTCTGTTATTTGTTACATATTACTGATTAGATGGCACACAAGGCCCGTCTCCTGAGATTCTGGCTTGTAGCTCAATTCACCTTGATGACATGAAGCATAACAAATGGAACGTCTTCTTAAAAATAAATCTTACTGTTGTACTCATACTGCACTCCTCAGAGCACCAATATTTTCAGTGATTATCAATCAGGAGGGTCTTCAAACATCCTTTTAGGTCTCAATTCCAGGTATGAATCTATTTACATGTATTATGTTACTGTTATGTTTTATCCATGGACCTCAAAAGGAGCTCTGTAACATGGAATCATATTATTATTATTATTTTGGCTGGATTTATCCTGCCCTTGCATGGCCTCCTGTATTACTGCAGCAATGATGCCATACCTAAAAAAAAAACGGTATTGTGTAGCTGCTTCTATGGGAAGCATGAAACCTGTGAGTTATTAACATTCATGCTACATAGCAAGCAGAAGACAAGTATCATTCGGAATGAGACGACTAAATCATTCCAGCAACCGTGAATAGCGTTATTCAGAATTCCACGTCGGGTGTCCATCTCATAATCTTGAAACATACTGCCTGTCATTTCAAATGGTGCGCAATTTTACTGCAGTTGTAAAAAAATACGCGCTAAGCCTCACACTGTTGGTGTGGCCATTTATGACTGTGACATTTGATCTTTCGGTGCTAAGCGAATACTTTTTGTTTGGCTTCCCTAAATAACTTATTTAGGAAGATTCCCATGAATGAGAATCCAGGACCAGCCTCAAAATCAAAGAGCCTTCTGCTATACCAAGCTTATTGAATTCAAGGAATCATGATCACTGAGGGGTATTAAGCAGGAGACAGTAATACTACAGGACATTATGCGTTACACTTTAATAAATGGTGGTGGTGCTAGAAGAGAATAACACTATATAACAGAATAACACTTTTATATACATTAAATATGTTCAGTATCCAGGAGGACACACACAGACACTAGCAATTCAAACAACACCCTGATTACAGTGTTTCAATATACAGAAAGTAATAAGTCATGTACGTATCGCCAGAATTCTTTTCACAAATGATACATGTAGTACAGACATGCACAAAATAGTAGCAATATATAGCCTTATAATTTTCCTAATCAGATGTTTACTGAGGCTACAGGACACCGTGAGACGGACGGACCCCAAGAGGGAAAAACTACAGAGTCACATGACGGGAAGATGGAAGGGATTGGGACTTAATCTGGCACCGGGTGGAGATGGGCTTTACCGGACAGTGGCGAAGAATGAAAACAGGAAACTACAAGGGAAGCACAGGCGCACAGGACAGGTGCCCGGACTCAGGAAGGCGTGGGGGAGGGAGATCAGCAAGTGTCCATAAACCGGGAGAAGAAACAGAATTTTATATGACAGGTAATGAGGTGCAGGTTCTGATTTGCCATATTAGGTTTCAGTAAGAAGACATACAGAAATCGATTGCTGACCATACAAATGACCTATTATCTACATCGATAGTAAACGCAAATTAGCAGTGCTGTTAAAGAAATACAAATCAGTCATTTTAAGGGGAAAATCCATTTTGGGGGGAAAGATTGAGAACGACTCCTTAAATGATTTCCATGAGCATTTATTGGAACTGAATAATTCAATAAACTGCTCAATCACAGAGAAATAATGAGTGGTTCATTCGCGGAAAATGCCAGAAGACAGGCTTCACATATAGAACCACTGGGAAAGCACTGATTTATGCTTAACAGCAAGTCAGCGTCATAAGTTAAAATTTTATCACATTTTTGTTGCTAAATCCAGATGTGAAATAACAGCTGTTCTTTGAAAATATGCCGCAATCCTGAGCTGTATTAACATTCCCATTTTCTAAAGGAAAGTTTACTTTTAGTAAGAAGAGTTTCCTCGAAGGACAACAACTGCGGTAAAGTAACCAAAAACCTATCATATGGGTCGCTTTAATCTGGCTGAATCCAAAGAAAACGACAGGAGCCAGTGCTGGTTCTGAACTGACATCATACAGAAAATGCTTAAAACTGTCTCGTAAAGTTTTATAGATTTACTTTGGTTGGAAACATTCAGATGTGACAATGCACCTGTTTTCCTCAGCTGTGCTTTGATCCTGTTCTGTGTTTGATACATAAAAATCCACTTAGTTTCTCAAAATAATCATTTGCATGTTTTCAGATGCCACGCCCACGTCCAGCAAAACAGCCAATCAGCCACCTCCATTCGGTTACCCGCTGCGCATCTCCTGATATTAAGCACACGTGTAGTTATCAACCTGGTTAATTAGCATGGATTAATAGCACCTGGTTTTTCAGTTTTTCAGCAACTCATTTCAAAGTTTTCAGTATATCACCATACTAATTGGCTGCCCCATGATCTCTGCTTGCATCTTTCCCCAGTGTTTTTGATCTTCGATTTATGTTTCGAATTTGATCATTTGGCTTCTAACCCTTCTTGCTTGTTTGTGGACTATGATTCAAGAAAAAAAAAAACTTATACCACTGCTCCAACATTTAAATCTTCTCCCTTTCCAGTCATTATAGTATAAAGTTCACATTAAAGGAACACTGATTAATGTACTAAGAATATGTTGATAGACTTGGCACCAGTTAGCTGTCTGGCATCCATACTTGGGATCCCCATTTTGATTTCTCTGTCCCACCATGAAATCCGTCCATCCATTTTCAGTAACTGTTTCTCCAATTAAAATCATAATGATCCAGATCCCAAAACAGGGATTAATCTGAAACAGATGCTAAGTCCATGGCCGTAGAAAACAAATGGGAACAATACATGTTTGGCGAAAATGAGCACATTTATGATCGGAGTTGGGGGACAGCACAGGAAGTTAGTGGGATGCACTGCTGTGTGAGGAGATCAGATCGGATGGATGATTGTGATGCAGCCATGGAGAGTATGCTGGCCTTTATATTCAGAATATCTGCAAGTCTATAGGGGCTTTTCCCTTCATACCCTTCCCGGGATTCTTGTACCTACAGTTTGACGAGTCACAGCTAATGCGAGTTAAATGCGCTCGCCTGTCATTGTGTTGACCTTTTCGTGAGCCATAATGAATAAGGCATGAATAGGTTAGTGCAGAGGTACAGGGCCGCTCCAGCAGTTTCAGGCAGGCGATCGAGTATCTGTGGCCTGGTTCTGTATCGAGTATCTGTGGTCTCCAGTCTCTGGTCCTGGTTCCCCAAGCTGCCTCAATGCCGGATCCCCCGTCTCCATTAACCAGCTGGGGGGGGGGGGGCACTGATGACGACGGAGAGACCTCCCGAAGCAGATGGCTGAGTTACGCACTGCGGAGATGAAAAATGTCTCATTACTCTCCTCAGGATAACGGCTCTCCGTTTAGTAAGATGCCTTTAATGGACTTGCCGCGACCGGGCAGATCAGTCCACTGTGGGATCTCGTCTGTCGCCTTCCTCTCATGCACCATATCCCCCCCACCCTTCTCCAAATCCCTGCTGAGATTCCGAAAACAACAGGAAAATAAGCGAGCCCCCAGCCTTAAGCTCTGAGCAAGCTGCAAATAAACGCAATAATGGGAGGCGATTTACCCTGTGCCTATATAAAGAGAACATTAGGGGCCACCAGGTCTGAACCCAAAACAAGGGGCCCCAATATGTCATCTCAGTCCTGTTCACCTGCTTTCCCTAGTAAAAATAAATTCACACCACAGGCTGGATTTTTACTGGTGTAAGATTTAGAGTAAACATTCCAGCACATGCCACAAGTGCATTTTTGAGCGCTGATAATTTAAAGGGAAAATTTGCATTTACACTCCAATTATCACCTGCTATGCCATGATTAATACTATCTAGTGATGTGGCCTTTTATATTACATTTAACTGACTTCCTCTCTATACTTATGCAAAGATATATGAGACTGTTGTGACCTCACAGGCTTGGGGGTCAGATTTAAGATGCCCCAGGGGACTGTTGCATAGGAGAGGCAGTCACACCAGGGGTGGGGTAGATGGATAGTTAGGAGAGTTATGTCAGGTAGATGTCTGCCCTGGTTCCACCATCTGCAGGTCCCTGATCCAATCCAGAAGGCATCCTCCTAGGACACACCACCCACCCCCACCGATGTTGTTTTTCTGGTCTTACTTGTACCAGATTTGGCCAATTCAATTGTTTCCTGAATGTCACCACTGATCAAAAGATACCGTAAATATCAAGCCTTACCTTAAGCTTTTCTTTGCTTTTTCTGCCCCTCAGGAGATGGGGGGCGGGGTTGGAATAAACACCTGGATCCGCCAGCCGACTGTGAAAACCTCTAAGTGAGACAAATCATCGAAATCTGACCTTCGCTTTGTGGCCGAGAGCAGCTCACAATGATGGCGTCATGAAGTCGGAGGGATGTGGTGCTTCTGCACCTGGCCCTCGCACTGCAAAGAAGTGAAATCGGAAGCAAAATCGTCCCTAAAAGGTGACACTAAACCACCGCGGTCGATAAGGATACGACCTTTCCATTCACTACCAGAGAGGCAATACTGTAGCTCTCTTTAGCAGAAAAGGTGACCCTAAGGTCAGTGTTTCACAGCGTAGTGTGGGCAATTCTTCTGCTCATTACGGCATTTTTTTTCTGTGGAAGTGTGACAGGAGATCGAAACATTGTTAGTCCAACATACGTGTCCCTAGTGATGGTAAAGGATGGGTCCTCTTTATCATGGAAGGAGATGAATGGACTCCTCACTCTCAGCAAGAGGTCTGCTGTCATCAAGAGCAGCAGAAGGGCGATGGATGGAGATCATATCTATGTTAACGGCTGACTGCTTTCCAGCATTACGTACAGTTAGTACCTGTCTGCAAAAAAACCTTGAAAGGGGCCAATATTACCACTGTTGATTAGACACAGCAGGGGACATAAGTGATTTAATTCCTCCATAGCAGCCTCAAGAACAGTACTTGATTTTATTTCAAATTCTGCATATAAAAAGTTATGCGCATCAATAATGCTCAAGAAATTACAGAAATAATAAAATTGCTGTCTTCTAGACTCCTGCATTCTGTGGCAATTAGGTAAGTAGGTTTTACCTTTACAGTCAAAATCTTATGTGTTTCGAGGGGGGGTGCAAAACCGAATGGCTGAATTTCAGTGCGATTTTGGAAATCTGTCACATCTCCTGTCTTTTACAGCAGCCACCCCACTCTCACATTTGCCCTTTAACTCGTCTGCTGTCACCGTCTGCTCCTGCCTGCCGCAGCCAATCTTTAGCCTGGATAATGCAGAGCTAAATGCCCGGGTTCAGGTTCGACCCAAAAGGCTCCAGATGACTCGTTCTTTCACTCCACGTTTTATGCCAAAAACCTGTGCGGCTGAGAGCCGCCAAACCGCTTTATTCTGGGGCAGATTCATTCTCCAGCAGTAGGCTGACTGTTTAAACTAAAACCGCCCCTTTAAATAACTCACCTAAGACTCACTTCACAATTGCCCTGTTGGGCCGCAAAGGCATTAAATCAGGCCCCTAAAAAAAGGCAATCTGAATTATTCAAAGGCATATTTAATCCAGCCCTATCCATCAGGCCCGCTGTAATTACCGGATTCACATCGCCCAGGAGGGGGCAGAGTGCATGTATCGCTTTCCCTCCAGTTCTGGAAAAATGCAGCCAGCATGTGTCAGCAACCGTCATCCCCAATCCGGGCCCCCTGGGCCGTTCTTATGCCCTCCCAACATTCCCACTGTGCTACACAGGCAGAAGGAAGAGCCGGATTTCCGTGGGGCTGCTTATTTGTGGATCGTCATTCCAGTCAACATTTCCAAGCAGAAATCCCTGATTCACAAGCATGTTTGATGATCTGTAATGAATTACGGATTAATGAAGGCCTTTGCTATAGAGGCAGCAGGATGTAATAGAGGGGCAGACATTTTATAAGAGGAACAAGCAATAAATAAATATTAATGGCAAACCTCATCCTCTTTACAGGCAAAACAAACACATTATTTTGGTTTTCTTTTTTATTTCCCCCTAACCTTCACTCATGTCACTCCAATACAAGTTTTTACATTTAACCTGAGCAAACTAAATTATAAGAGAAGTTCGCGGGCGTCAGCAGAAGTGAGCTGAATATAAATCTCCCTCCATGTCATGTAAGCGCGCCGTGTTGGCCAGACCTAACCTTAGGAGGCCTCGTTCGCCGCTGCGATCGTGGCGATAGCTATGGTGGGCGAGGGAGGAGTTCGGGGTGGCGTTTGATCAAAGAGCAGAATGGGCTGGAAATGAATTAACAAAGCCCCCCGAGTCGTCTAATTAGAAACAGCCTTCCACGTCCATCAGAGACGTGCCTACATAGAAATTGTTCATGTACTAGCTTTGGAAAGGAAGCCCTTCTAGAGTCTTGAGTATGACCAATGTGGAGAAATAATCAATGGCACGGAAGATGAAGGAGGGAGCAGAGAAGGACATGCTGGTGACAAGCGTCTGATAGTTAATTATACGAGCAGGATAATCCGAAACAAGACAAAGGGAGGTTTACCAGGCATCGCGTAGCCTCACCCGCATAGCCAGAGCCGGAGCCTCGAGCCCCCCAAGGTGATAAAGGCGTGGGCCTGGCATTGGATCACCTTGACGAAGTAATCTGTGCTTCCGAGCTTGCCGACACAGTCAGAACCAGAGCAGACGGCCAGGCTGGTAAGGACGGTACCACAAGGTCAGCGCGGGAGAGGGGTTGACATCCCGGGGCAGCTTCCCAGCCACGTTTCCGTATCAGAGGACAGACTGCCTCCCCAAGTTTGTCGGCTTCTGGGATTAGCCGATAATTCCATGAATTCTCTTGGCTGGTGCTTCTGTTGGGCACCCAGTTTATCTCTTTAAACAAAACACCCTCGCATAAATTAAAATTCTTTATCATTAGGCTTTGTGTCTTACACTTCACTTCCGTACTACTTACTCAAAGACATCCCAGAATCCCCTTCTCTGTATTTCGGCGCAGTATTTTTGCGCACAACATCTGTCGCTCATAGCTCTTATGTTGAATCCATACTGAATCCATTACATGGAAAGTGTTTTGATATTTACCATTGATTTTTCCACTGATTCTGATCAATTATGCAAGCAAGGGGAATTTGATTTGCATAAAAATATTTTCTGCATATTATATAAGCATGCCCCTTCCCAAATGGATCAATATCTTCCACGATTGAAGGCAGTTTTCAGTTTATTAATATTATTCAAGTGAAATTGCAATTTCTTTTTTTGATACTAATAAACTCTGAATAATTCTGGGTTCACTCATGTCAGCGCAATGCGTCAATAAATACAGCCAGTAAAAATGGCTGAATGTTTACTGGCTCTTCTTTGGCCCAGCATGCTAAAAAACTATGATAATCTGTTTTTGCTTTGGATACAGGGGCACCTGAAATAATGTGCAACACAGTAACAACTGAAAATACCACAGAATTTACAGAATTATATTATCAAATGATGTTTATCTAATTGTAATGTACAGTACTGGTTATCCAATACAGGAACAAAGGGCCTGGTGTCTATCCAAGGCAGCTTAGGGTGTATCCTGGGGCACGCAGCCACAATCAGACGCTATGGCCAAGTCAAAGATGCCAGCTCACCTACCTGCAAGTCTTTGGATAGAAGCAGGCATGCCATGGAGACAACATGCAAGTAACAACAACCAGAGGTGGTGTTCAAATCAACAACCCGTAGGTGTCAGGCAACAGTACAACCCGTAGAGGCACCCTTCAAGGCTTAGAGAATATCACAGCAAGATGTAGACGTGCAAAAGTAGTTATAAGGTGCACATCCATCTTACCTTGAACCAACCTCTCTATCTCCGCACTCCTGAATTATTTTAGGGGAAATAAATGATGATATATGGTATCTTCCTGTAGAGCCTCAGAGTGCGAAAGCTTGTAGTTCTGCAGGACTAGGAGTAAATGAAATACGTCCTGTCTGCTGATTTTTTGCCTTATGTCCATGGAGGGATATACACACAGCAGTCAAATCCCGCTCCCTTGTGAACACACAGCCTGGCTTGCCAATTGATCTCGGGCTGTTCGGTCTGCACTCCAGCAATGCATCATGCAATAGGTCCTCATGGGCCCGGTGGAAGTCATCCGACATCTGCACAAGGTCTGACTTGATCAGCCTGGCAGCCCGTCAGCTCCAGAGCCTCGCAAGGCGGCCACAGCGTGCGAGTTTAATAAGCCGGACGGTTACCAAGATGCGCTCAGCCCGTGGGAAGTCCACACACCGCAGGCCAGCAGAGTATCTGAAAAGCTTTACTCAGCAAGCAGCACTCTCATCGCCCGGCACTTACCGAAATACAGGCTCCCAGACTCTCCTCATTTCAGCACAAACAAAACGCATTAAAGCCGCATGGATTTAACCGCAGAACCGCTCTAGCGGCGTCCTGCAGCTGCTGGAATCAGGTTTCCTTTGTCGTGCGGTTTACCAATTATCACTTAAAAGAAAACAGTTTGCCCAGATATCCAAATTCTTATTAACTCATTTAATTACATATTTGCATCTGTTCCAGTGAACACTACAAAATGGAATGCTACTGTCTGGGTTTTAATTACTTGTAGTTTGATGTCATAGCAATTTCAGAGTTTCGGTTGCTTTGATACTGAAATTGAGCATGTGTACAACTCTGATTCACAGCAGATACAGTGTACTATATTTAAATGTACAGTTCACGCTGATTTTTATTCGGTCACATCTTGGTCTCAAATTTCCTCTTTCATAGAATTTTCTTTTGCTTGCACCGAGTCAAAAGGAGAAAGTAAATAAGTGAATGATGAGGAGTCTTTCAAGAAAAATCTGGAATCTTCCACGGACCACACTAACTGAAGAAGAATATCAATATCAATACTTCTAGCTTATAGTTGCATGTCATATCAAGTCATGGTAACAGTACATCTGTCTACTTGTAATATAGTACACTGTCAAACTTTGATACGGGCAAACTATTACATCCAAAATATTCTTGCCTCTCTCCTCTGAGATTCACCAATGCCTGTCAGTGTCTCCTGACAGCACAACAATGTCACCTCAAAACCGATTCCCCGCACCACCTGTTGAGCCCTGCTGTGACGTGACGCGTTATGCAGGATGTGACATACAGCCTCGCAAATGCAAGGTGACACACTGCTGCTTGCGATGCAGTTTCGACACCCTGCCAGATTGGGCAGTGAGGAAAGTCTTTTATTAATTTATTTTTATGTCAGTTTAATGTCTAATTGTGTAATTCATTTTCAACTAATTTTTGCGATTCCATGGGAAAAGCTGGTATTACCAGTATGAGAAATAAGCATGCTTTTCTGACAGGAACCTGGAAAATGCAACATACTTACACAGACAACGTAGAATCTTGCTTTGGAATCCAACGCTGAAAACTGGATTCAGGAAATAAAGCTGGGATTAATAGATGTGAAACGCATGCTGATGATTACCCCTTATAGAACGCAGGACATTAATCAATCATCCCCAAATTAACTTACCTATCAATGATTGTATCTTAGAAGTCCCTTTGAAAACAGGCCCATAGAAGATGCTGTTGTGTGAATGAAGTGAGATGCCATTTTTTCAGTCTTATTCATATGTGACAATTAAATGAAAACAGAATAAATTACTATTGAACTACAATGCTCCAATGGCTAGTAATAATTAAAATATCATTGATCCATTTAAACAATTAGCAGTGATTAATCCAGAAATAAACTATTAAAGACACCTCTTTCTTTTGCTGTTTTGCAGTTGTAGGTACACTGGCTATGAAGCAGCTGGACGTCACTCGTGAAGTTATAGGTGTTAATGTGTTTGGATCACAGTCGAGCCTCATTAAAACCGGAGGTAAAACCAGCATCCAACTGTCTCCCCAGTACGTGGAAGGTCCTTCACACTTGGGACACTTAAATACAGGAGTTTGCAGCTTTCTCTATGCAAACGATGGAATGGATGAAGAAAATAAGATCCCAGATGGACATTCTGGAAGTAGATAACTGGGGTAACACAAAACCAGCTTTGTAAATCACCATCATTACCATTAAGACTCTGCATGCAGAAACATGGTGCTGTAATATGATGAATGTCAATATCCAGGCGTCCAAATGCCCAACTCATTAGAAACATTCTACTATCCTATTAATAGCAGGGGGAGGAGAGGAGGTCATGTTTTGGTACAAAGTTTTGGCTCCTAGTCCTGTTTTTTCCCATTCATTACTGGGACCACACACACAGACGCAGGTCTCATTCGATAACAATAGAGGAGTCGCAGGAATTTGAATCTGTTTGTCCATATGCAGGCTGGAAGGAATGGGGGCGCCCACTTTCGCAAGGAAAAGGAGGCGTTTGTGTCTCAGCATCGACGGCTCCAGCAGCGACCGGCGCGGCCCTGTTCATTTCACAGCTTTTAGTGCTGTCTCGATACGCCCACGTGCGACACGGTCTCTCGTGTTCATTTCACGCATGCAGAAAGGAACTTCGCTAAAAAAAAAAACAGGTGAATCAAAGTCTTAACAAAAACAAGGCAGAGCTGCAAGTCTTTATAAGAACCTGATAAAAGATCAAAACATGCAATAACCTGGTACACATGGAGTCAATATACAACATAAGTCTATATACAATATATATAGGCATGGATTTTTTTACCACTGGGCCACGGTATTCTCCCAAAATTTACTCTCCCTTACTTTCAGATATGCTACTGTATTAAAGGACAACATATATAACTATAATCTCTGTAAAAGATGAAGGAAATGGTTAAAAAATTAGGTACCGAAAAGTAAAAACACAATAAAAACATAAAATTATGTGACACTGCACAAAATCCACAATAACTGACATTTGTTTTAAAAACAATGATGTCATTTGCTCCTATTAAATATTGTAGCAAACCAGGACTCCAAACCAAGATTGCATCACAGTGCATGGTAGCAGCATGCTAGTGTTCTTTGTGTGACATCATCGCCATTGCGATGGTTGACAAAAATACAGCACAACAATAACAGAACCAGACACGGACCAACAAGCACACTACAAACCATCAGAAAAAGATAAAGGAGCCATGACGTAAAACTAATAAACAGCACAATGAACAAATAAGCTAAACATTGTCTGGCATTATGCACACCACAAAGCATGCTGGGACAGATATCCCCAGAAGTATACGGCAGCTTTTCTGAAACGCAACGGTAGTATAAAACTCAAATGACCGTGAATAGATTATTGGAGATAAAGATTACGATTGATCTGGCTATATTTGATTCCTATATCTTCATGTCTTATAATTTTACTCTCATAATATCAGGCAGTGGGTCCTCTGGCTGCAAAGAGAGATACACTGATCATAGTGTTTGTTATGGAGAAGCCTGATCTAATCTAGTTTTAATCAAGATATCTGAGCTGCAGCTTATGTGGTAAACATCTAAGGACCTGAACAGATCAGTGAATAGAGGAACCACGTTCCCGAAATCCAAGCAATCCAAGTCAACAAAAAAAAATAATCTATTTTAGTGTCGAAATATCATAAGTAATTTATATTGCAAAGAACAGATGAATTCCTTTTTGACTGAACCTTTTTATACTGTAATTTTGGGTGAGAGGGTCAAAAGACTTCAATATTCCTATTTTCAGGGCTGGAAGATTCAGCACAACCAGAAGTGCATCATGCATCATGCATGGGTGGGGAAACATTGTTCAGATTAAAGTCATCATCTCTAATAACATCGGAAGAGCGGAAGAGTCACCAGCACTGAATCCAAGCCCTGGATAAAACTGTTACCTCTTCATTTAATCATGGTCTCTGGAGAATAAACTCCAAATGACCTTCAACAGATGGATCTGCATTTTTTACTGTACTTGCTAGTGAACTAACCAAGAGCCGTTGCACTTCTTTCCTCTATCTCACTGGATACTATTACTTTGTTGTTGTAGCATGAGCTGTACAGATTATTAATTTAAAATAGCAGGTTTTCTGCGAGGACACTTTTTTAAGCAACAAGTTCAGCTTCTTGCAGTTTTGCAGTTTCTTGCAGCCTTTTAAGGATACCTATTCTCCAAAATATACATGTTTTTCTTTCAGTTAATGATTCAACAAAATAAACATGAGGAACTACTCAAGCCTTCGCTTCAGGAAGAACAGGCTGTTGAATCTCACCATTTTGGATCTGTCCAGATAAAGCTGCATGTCATTGTCTTCCGTTTTCTGTCTTTAGGTAATAACGGTTTCTGTGACATGACGCTCTAGGAGGGGTGCGCCGGAATGAAACAAGGTGGAAAATGGACAGGGGGAGAAGAGGAGAGGGAATGAGAATGGACAGTAATAAAAAGAAGAGAAGAGCGAGAATGTAAAAGTCAGAGTAAGGACCTGACAGATGCATGCGGAGAGTAAGATATAGCTTGCCGTATCCATGGTAACGTACCGTTCCAGGCACATTAACGGACGCAGTCAGGGAAAGTCCCCCCTCCGCATCTCTGCCGTGGTGGGCTTTGATAGCGGACCATATCCCAGTCTGTCTCCGAATGCCAATCTGTCAAGAAGTAATTCAGACAAGGAGACGTTAAAAAGCCCAAGGCTTGGTTCTCAAAAGGCTTGTCGCCATGTTTGAATGGAGGGGAAGCGTTCCTTAGCCCAGTGAGAAACATGCCCAGCCCTATCAGATACCTCCAAAGACACTTTTCTGTGGGCATGGCTGCCACCCTTTGTTTTATGTCTGACTGGGACATACGGTGCTCAATATGAGCGGCAAAGTAAATCAAGGTGTCAGAATGCCCCCCCCCGCAGTTTACTGAAAAAGAGGAGGCGAGATGAACAGCAGGGGACACAAAGATCACCGAAAGAAGAAGATGTAGAATGAGAGAATGAGAAAATGCATCCCTGTCATTCCACGACAAGCAAACTACGAGCTGCACAGCAAATCAACTCTTCAAGTCTCATCACTGGCCATCAGCCTGAATGACAGCGGGGAAAACGTTTCTCAACCCTAATTTAATTTTGGTTGAGTAATTAGTGCAGATATTCTGTCATTATCAACGCGTTTCAACACACATTATGTCCAGACGTGCCTAATAGCCAAAGTCCGTCACCAGTAATCATCGGCGACCCATCAGTGGAGGGGCTGTTTTGTGAAGCAGGCCTTCTCAAAGCTAGGAAGTACGGTCTCTTTGCGGAAATTTCAACCAATGGGAGACGGCCTGAAATGAAGGCGCTAATGGCACATCTTGGGATGGGATGGACAACAGCTGAGAACACAGATACTTCTGAACTAATTAACAGGGAGTGGTGGTGTAGGTGATTACGATATTCATCTCAATTATGTGGCAGGAAAAGCTCATTCAAAAACAAGTGATAGCGACCAGGGTTAAAAAGCCTAGCTCTCCTGCAGAAGCCTCCTCTAAAATGTACTCATGCACCAGCCATAGTAAAGGACACGATTTTACCATCTTGCTGTCAGCTTGTGCGTTAGCATATATTAAAGCTCTCAATGTTGGTCAGGTATGTAGTATCCATACCTAAGAGATGCCAAATCATCTGGCTTAAAGTACCAATATTGAATAAGACTGGGTGCTTTATGCAAAAAAGGGCTTTTGCACTTATGTATGCAGGTGTTGCCATGGAAACATTTAGTGTAAGAAGGTAAGTTTAGCGCTCACACCGTAAAGTGGCGACAGCTCCCTCTCCTGGTCACGACTGGCCCCGCGTCACACCACTACGCCCATGTGGCAGCGTTAGCCTTTAACAGCTGTTAACCCCTCTTTAACGAGCCTTAATTAGCACAGCCAAGTTGCACTGCCAGTTTAATTTAGCCCATAAGTTTTATAACTTGAGGAAGTAAAATAATTCGGCCCATTAGTGAGAACGCAGCTTTTTCTGGATGCCTCATCAGTGAGGTCACTGTAATTTCCATTTCAAGGGCATGTGGCAGATAATCTTGGCCAAAAAAAAAAATATGAGAACCTGTCCAGTATGTTCTCAGCTCATGGGGTGTCCAGGGGTGTCAGGGGGGCATGGATACCCTAGCAGATTCTGGGGGGTCCAAAATATTAATTCTGGGACTCGGTTGGCGAAATCTACCATATAGGACGCTCCTCCCAGAAAGCAAAATTTTCTCTTTCTCCCTCAATCCTCAACCTGGAAGGTAAAAGTTATCAAGGCCGACTTTCCTCCAGTCAGAGAGGGGGGGGTCTAGATTTTCTGGCTATGCCCCTGGGGAGATCCATAGTAATCCTTGATTATCAAATCTAGATGACAGTCCACCGCATGAAAGGGCCCGGCCTGGGCCGGTGTGAGTGATCCGGTGCTGCAGACCTCAGTGCCGATCGAACCACAGCAGCTGGGCTGTAATGAACAGCATATTGCTCAGCGTGTCACAATAGCGGGTCCACAGGAGGAGGAATGTTACACAGCAAAATGCTCAGGATTAGCCTCAGCCAGCTGGCTGCTCATGTGTCATGTACAGCTGGATATTTCACCGGAGCTGTTTAGGTTAATAACCTCCCTCGGGAGGGTACAGCTTCAGCGCCTTTCTTCATGCTGCTACCTTTCAGTCACTAGTTTAGCACCTTGATACAGGTCACTACCCGCAGCCGCCAGTGCAATCAATACAGTGGAAAGGGCTCGTCTTCTGCGCACTTACAGCTGCTCCTCACTAGGGGCCCGTTTCTCTGAAAAGGACAACAGTTCTGACCAGTTGTGCAATGTCACCTGGACGACTCAGCATCACCTTGCCGTGAGGGTCTCCGTTTGCCGGTGAAGCAAACATTTTCCATGCTATGTGCTTATAATCGCGACCATACGCATCACCCATCTTACGGTATATGGCACACAGTGACTTTTATGGTTCCTGGTCCTCACTATTCTCTTTCCCACACTGAGTTTGGAGGTTCTTTGGTTGTACATACCTTGGATTCACCTGGATGTGCGATTTCTTCTGTTAAAGAATGTTGGGACAAACCATTTACAAGTAATTCGATTAGTCCACAATGTGAATAGTGGTGAGCTTTTGTAACATTTGGAGCAGAAGTAGAGAAGACAGAAACAGAACGTGGCTTGACACCTCACTGCAAAATGACCCGTATCATTAGTTACAGGCTTATTAGGTGCTTTTTTAAGACTAGCTACCGGACCATGACTATTTCATTTAGAGGCGGCTCTCATCTGTCTCCATGCCTGTCAGAGCAGTGAGGAAGTGCTGATTTAGAGTGCCATCTGCTGGCGTCTGCTGGAAACACACTGCATCGCCATCACGACTGGACACAGCTGAAATGCTGCCAGTTCCCTTTAAAGCGACTGTGCACTGGGGAGTGTGCGCCGCAACTGGGCAGAGAAAGTGCGCGGTAATAGAGCCTGGTATGGAATAAAATATCAAACTGCACATGTGAAGGTTTTTAAATGAAAAATGGGTTGCATGTGCCAAAGCGTTATGGAAACCATAAGAGGACAGGGGCAAAGATGGCCGGCGTGTAGATAATTAACACGCTCGGGCGCTCTGTCATCAGCACCCCTGCTAGGGAACCAAGTTGTTATCTCTCTGGAGCGTTTGCAAATGAGGCCACTTGAAATGCCCCTCCCCCCCCTTCAATCTTGCATCAGAGCTTTCTCGATCTGCCCATTGATCAGGACACTCATTCATGATTATCATTAATTGATTCGTCGGCACTCTGCTGCACACCAGCACGTCTAACCACTTATCAGTACCGTCCTCAGATTCCCAGTTGTGGGACATGGTCTTATTAGAAGACCATTAAGAGATATTCTGTAATAAAATCTGCTAGGAGTGGGGGCGCCCCCCGGGGCGGCGGGGGTGGGGGCGGGGGGGGGGGGGGGGGGGGGGCCGGCGGGGGGCCGGGGGGGGGCGCGGCGGGGGCGGGGGGGGGGGGG
>JAODJX010000027.1:3047153-3066958 GCA_026776945.1 Isichthys henryi | reverse complement strand
TGTGCGGAGTTTGCATGTTCTCCCCATGTCGTCGTGGGGTTTCCTCCAGGTGCTCCGGTTTCCCCCCACAGTCCAAAGACATGCTGAGGTTAATTGGAGTTGCTAAATTGCCCATGTGAATGATGTGTGAGTGTGCCCTGGGTTGTTCCCTGCCTCGTGCCCATTGCTTCCGGAATGGGCTCCGAACTCCCTGCGACCCAGTAGGATAAGCAGTTTGGAAGATGGATAATCATATAAGGTTGCAATGTTTTTAAAAGTTTTGTAATCTTCTTGTTATTTAAAAAAATGGCTTCCTATCAATATTATTTGTCATGCTTACTGTCTGCCCAGCAGTGTAGGACAAGTCAGTATATCAGGAAAAGTTTAAAATGTTTCTTGACGATGCCCATTTACTGTGACTGTATGTATCAGGACAAGCTGGAAAAAACGTTAGGGAGATATTCACATATTCATATCTTCAAAGGATTTGAGTAATTAGTCATAAGGTTCCTACGGTGCATTTGATTACAGCATAATATTACTATTCATTCCCATCTCTATTCTCCTGGATTCTATAACTGTAACGCTGTGTCCGTGCAGAGGTCTGCGTCATCATTTTTCACTTAGAAAATCTGTTTTATTCTGGAAAGAAATAGATGTGTCGCCATTGACTCTCAGTCAGACCCAGAACAGAGTTAATACTATGGTGCATTATGTGTTTGGAGCTGGACGAGCTATTCAATTCTAAATGGCTGGCATCCATGGCAAAAGAACCGTCTCAAAAGTGAGTCACATATTTTATTTAAGGGAAACATGAATATATTGCTAGCCTGACTAACCTGAATGGCTTTTAAACAATTCTAGGTACACCCGTGCTTCAGCTGTTACATTATTTCTCATCTTGTATGCAAAATGACAGCTGTTCCAAATGTAGCTTATAATCAGATGTTTGGACAGGTCTGTCTTGACCGAGTCCCAACTTTACAAAATACCCCAAAGAGCTCAGAATCACAAGATTCATGTGAGTAACAAAATAGCCCTTTACTTTTGATTGCTCCAAGTCACCTTGATTGCATGGTGTGCAGATAGAGGTAAATGGATTGCATTTACATAGCGCTTTTCTACTCCTACGAGTACTCAAAGCGCTTTACAATTCATACCTCACATTCATCCATCCACACACCAGTGGTGGAGGCTGCCATGCAAGGCACCAACCTGCTCAGCAAGAGCAATTCGGGGTTCAGTGTCTTGCTCAAGAACACTTTGATGGGGTCAGAAGGAACCGGGACTTGCACCTACAACCCTCTAGTTGCCGAATGATAGCACCACCTTCTGCGCCACCATCACCCCCATTGCTGCACATACTACCATGGATTATGTCACAGCAGTGACAGAAAAGGATATGCATTGTGACAGGCAAGGACACTTTGATGGGGTCAGAAGGAACTGGGACTTGAACCTACAACCCTCTAGTTGCCGAATGATAGCACCACCTTCTGCGCCACCATCACCCCCATTGGTGCACATACTACCATGGATATGCAGTGACAGGCAAGGACACATGTTGTATGCAAATTGGACTCATTTGGGATTGTATAAGTAAACCAGAGGTATGTTTGAAGTAAATTAAAAAAATAGGTATTTCAGTCTCAGCAATGTTGCCTTTATGCTGAAATCCATGTCACATCCATGCTGCATTATGAATAAATCCCCCTTTTTTTTGAGTGCTATTTGCATGTCTGTTCCTTTTTTAAAACAGCAACACACTACTAGTACCAACATGACGCAGTAAAACAGGATAAACACACTTTAATAATGAACAGGAACGCTTAGAACAGATGAGGTGGAAAATCTGATCCCATCCTCACTGGACATAAAACGCAAAAGGCAGGAATTATGCGTTTGCCCCACTGCAATTTTCAATCCTTTTTTATATAAAGGTTCCATGTTTGTTGGGAAAGAGTGGAGATTAATTCACCTGCAGTGTGCTTTCCCCCAGGGTACCTCATAACCACATTCTGCCTTTTAATGTTGAGATAAAGCTGGTGTTTATACCCTACAAGGTGACAATGAGAATATACATTTCTCTGTAAGTCTAGCATTCAGGTCTTAGGAACAGGATGTCTGGAAGCTACAGTTCAGATGTTAGATGATCGGGGCCTGAATTCTGTGGATGCTTTGAATGCATAATGCCTCTGATGCGCCATAAGCACGTAAGGAAGCATCGCATTTAAGAATGTAGGTAAAATGAGACAACTGTTATTAGTGGATCCACAGCCATTTCCTAACCAGCTGAGAGATATATTCTCTCCAGCATTTGTCCTGCGTCTGCCCCACAGCTTCTGCTCAGTAGGACGTGCCAGCAACAGAATCCTTGTACAGAATACAGAAATGTAACCCTGTGGTACATGGCTTGAAATGCAATGGCAGCTATCACAGGTGTTTTGTCAGCAGTCTTCACCTCTCCTCACCGGTTGTGATATCGCACTGTGTTCATGATAAGATTACGAAGGCTTTATGTTAGAGAGGTCAAGTAAAGTGTTCATGCTAAGTACCATGGAGAAGAGATTTGGATTTGATTAGCCTGTTGAAGCCATGCTAAAATGGAGTTGGGCAGACAACCGATGTAGTACATTCCAAAACATATCACACAATCCAGAACACATCCCTCAATCCAGAACATATCCCAAAATCCAGGACACATCCCTCAATCCAGAACATATCATACAATCCAGAACACATCCCTCAAACCAGAACATATCACACAATCCAGGACACATCCCTCAGTCCAGAACATATCACACAATCCAGAACACATCCCTCAAACCAGAACATATCACACAATCCAGAATACATCCCTCAGTCCAGAACATATCACACAAGCCATAAGAAGCTAAAAAGGGATGGCAACACTTTACTTGAAGCTGTCATCTGCAACACATTATAGATACATTACACTGTAGATACCTTCATAACGCATTATAATGGCTGGTATAAGAATTAATAAACGGTTTCAGCACCTTTTACTGACAGTCATAAGGCATTATAATGTTGATTATAATACTTAATTAAGCCCCAGTGAAATTCTCATCTATAATGCACTATAGATACCTTCATAATGCGTTACAATAGTCAATTTAAGAATTAAGGAAGCCCTGTACTGCATTATAGTCTATTATAGATGACCACTGCATTAAGCATTGATCCTGCATAATAAACATGGCTATAATGTGATTTGCCTTTTTATAAGTATTCATATCCATGTTTATAATGCTTTATGAATGCATTCCTATAAACATGGCATTCACAGAAAGTATTACCAAAGCGATTCACAGCCTATAAGTGATAAATTGAATTGAAGGGCTGTCACCCCATTGGCGTTCAAGGAATATCCAAATTGCTATTGGTGTTTCTGAAATGAATCTGTTTATTAATCACCCAACCTTCTTTGCATTCTGAAAAATCAATGGGGACAAGCCCACAGTCCCCCTAACAGATTTATATTGTTCCTCATTATGTTCATTGTTCCAAGCCCTTGACTCCTGTCTGGTTTTAAATATTTATACACTGCATTTAAACTGTTGTTTGATTCTGTGGTGGGACAGCCGTCCCCTAATTCTGAAATCAGTTAAATCTGAGACAGGCCACTGACCCGGACGCTGCTCTTTCGGTGGCAGTTTTATTACGATAAATATCTGCCGATATCCATCCAGAATAGAAGGTATACAGGTCATACCCCTCCAAGATCAACTGCAAGAGGAGAGGCCTGAGATGTCAGAGGTTTGATTGAGATGGTAACATTCCCCCACTGCTTTAAACGTGCAAGGCAGACACCCTCAAAAACATTTTCCTCATGAGAAAATTAAAAACACAGCACTCCATAAATATTGATGCACCTAAATAATTCAGCAGTTAAGCAGATGAGTGTTTTCTTTATCTTTTTGTGTGCGGCTTGCAGAGAGAGAAACTTCCGATGTTGTCCCAGCTGCAAGTCAGAGGACACGGAGGGAACTCAAGGATGCAGACGGTTTATTGTGTAGGTGTTACAATAGATCAAATGAATAAATTCTTCTCCATGAACTGAAAAAGAAATCGGTAGCAGAAACGTTAGTCACCGCTGCACAGGACACACTGTGAGTCTGTTCCAATCAGGATAAGCACAGATTTCAGGAGGCGTTTAGATGGGAAGTCATTAACAAGAGGCAGTTACTTCTATCCTTGACATCAAAGGTCTTTCTATAATGTAGCCTCTCAGCATTTCATACAGAAATACCATTGTTGACAGGATCTCGAATTTTAAGAAGTGCGAATGGTTTTTTTTCCCATACTAGCTGGGCTGAATGTATTGCGTAAGTATCTCTTGACAAAATCATCCAAAAATAAGAAGTTTAGAGTTTTGTCAGATCAACAGTCCAAGTATGTGGGACTCCCCAGTCCTAAAGCCCTGCAACACCACATACAATTTCTTTTTAAAGCCACAGTAAAGTATCAAACACAGAAAAAGAAGTGGCACAACACAGCTCTCAGCTGTACCCTCAGTAACGTGAGGGTACTTGAAAGACCTGGAGGGGGCACTAGCAGATGGGCCTAATACCCTTAACGACTTAAACCATTTCTGTACTTATTGTCAAATTACTTTGTTTACTTATAAGCAAAGTAAGCAACAAGGGATTAAACTTTGTGACAGTTCCATCAAGAAAATTTTAAAAGCCTAAACCTATTCAGGGCGCTGGGTCTTATCACATTATTGTAATTAGTGATACTAAATTCATTCATTATTATAGTTAATCATACAAAAATAATACATTCAGATTCCATACATTGCTAAATGGCCAACAGCTAGGTAGCAGTTAATGAATAGCAACATCAGCATTTTGCCTCCTAAGATCTCAGCCTTGACATATTCACAGTGCAATTTTACTGATTATTACTGGAACAAACAAGTTAATATAACCACCTCATTGGTCGTGATGAAACTTGAAATTTAAGTAACACTTCATGCAAAAGCGACCAACGTGGGCATGAAGTAATTGCATTATGACCTTGCTATGCTTTTATATCACTGTGTACTTAGACTGGACCAGTGCAAATAAGCATTTAACACTTGAGTGTACCCTCAGGACGTGACATTTATGGAATTATTGCTATCCTTGACATTTGTGCATTTAAGTACTTTGCTCAAGGCTGCGACTGCAGGACCTCTCCAGGGACTCAGACTAAGGACCTGCTCGTTATAAATCCATGTTCCTAACCCCCACACCACCCTAAATGCATTCATTCACATTATGGGGATTATTTGCACTTCGGAGTTACCAGACGCCCATATAAACATTCGCGCTGAATCGTCAGACAGCTCCACACCTCGCCCTTGTTGTTGTCTTTTGTTTTCGGCTGAAACACGGACACTACGGTCATCTTCCCGTTACACACTCACCCAACCGTCTGTTTTAAATGGAACCTGCTGTCTCACCACTGCATTTAACTGGCTTTCCAGGTTCTGCTTGAATTCCGTGAGTCAACCGTCAATTAAAACCCCGACACTGATGGAATTTCAATTGTACTATATTCTCAGCAAAAGGACTGTGAAAAATATTCTTTTGAAACTAATGGTACAGGCAACATATCCGAATGGCCCTGACACCTTTGTATCAAAAGGGACACTATTTCCCTTAATAGAACTAGCTGATATGTGTGGTTGTATAAACAGGCAAAGGCTTATGCAACCATTGCAGAGATAATGAATCTTAAACTGACCCCGGTGGCACAGACGAAATCAGTTTGACATCACAGCATTTCCGTTTCGTCGCCCTGTGAATAACCATACCCCCGCCCCCCTCCCCCCGTCACCTATTTGCAATTCCCTTACCCACCCACGCCCTCCTGGCCGTGCACAACGAATCAGATTTTTATTATAAACCTCATTGCAGCAGTCTCCCCCAGGTCACTGAGTTTATTAGCATGCATGACTACACCGGGGCTCTCACTTCGGATCATTGTGTGTCATCATTAATACGCATTCACGAGGGGGGGTTGGCTGGAGTAGCAGGACACATATCCGCCGACCTGCGGCTTGTGGGACCGACACCAATCTCCCATGAATCTGTCCCTGAGGTGAATCTGTGCTGCTCCACGACATAGAAGATACTGTAAAGAAAATGACAGGGAAACCGGGAGCCGCACTTCAATCTCATAGACGTGACCAAGGCGGGTCATCCTGGATCAGTCCACTTATCAGGAGAAACAGTGCAGAGATGTAAAATGGGCCGGGTCTGTGTCGCTGGCACAGCATCCCATCGGGGGGTGGGGGGGGGGAACAAAGGCCGCGGACACTCTTGGAATTGCTTAGCTGATGGTGTTTTCAAAAGTAAGCTAGGGTTCCAGTCCCACAGTTCATTTACTGTTCCCTTCACACTGCCATAGCAACTCAAGATCTACACCGTGCTTCCTTCAGCAGTACAACAGCAGGACCATCGCTCACACCAGTGGCTTTCTGGTTATCTGTCTACATCCTTAATCAGCCCACTATACGGTCATCAGTAGGAGCAGCACCATGGAATGGAATTCTGGGCCGTGCCCAATGGTAAAACAGCCAGTAACCAAACAGCATGAAATAGAAAAATCCACAAATCGACAAACATCATGAAATGGGGGGAGGGATCCGATACAACATGAAAACGAACACCCAGTATTTAAACAACTCAAAACAGAGAAAAATGTAATGAACAAATAGTATCAAACAGTAGAACTAACCACAGACAGACCAGATGACACAGAAAAACATCCGACAGCTAAAATTCCATTATACAGCATCAGTAAAACAATGGTTAAGATAATCTAGAAATCGACACCTAAGGTACCCTGTAGAGGGCAGACTTTAATCGTGTGGCTGTTTGATGACAAAATTATGATATAGCGTTTTCTTTGCGCATGATGTACAATAAAGCTAACACAGAATGTGACAACGCGCCTACTGCCATCATCTCAAGACCACAGACCAGAATTGCTTCTCTCTCCCCTTGATGCAACCCTTTGAATCAGTAGATATGAACAATGTTTTTAGGAACAATTAATTGAATTTACCAAACAGCATCAGGCTGAATCATATTTGCCTTTTTCATTAGAACAGTTATATACTGTAGGACATACACAGATTACGTTTTCAAAATTGCTCTCACAATTAATTTCAGCAAATGTGGTTTAAGACTCTTATCAGTTTACTTTTGTTTCATATCAAAAACCTTGAGATATTTATTAAAAATACCCAATATGGACAGAATATTTTAAATATACCTTTACATGTGCATGCTACTGTAGATAACTACAGTTGCTGTTACAGATGCCATAATCTCATATATACCTTATGACAGTTATCTATTTCAAATATTAAAATGGAGATTTTTGAAATAAATATATATATATTCTATGTATCATTTTATATATTTTTAAATATCCTTTTGAAACATATATATCATTTTATAATAATCGTTATCTCCATTTTCATATTTGAGATAGATGCCTGTCACATAGGTATACTGTATTATCACATAGATCCTGAATGTCATGCCTATTCACTGGCTAGTGAAATACCCCTCCCCCAATGGAGATCCTCGCTCATTCCCTACCAGCCTGCTTGAAACCTTTGTGTTAAAATCTTCATCACATCTCTTCAAATATTTATTACACTGTTTGATCCCATCCATTTACGAAAAATCTCCAGTTCTCACAGAAATATAATCTCTAAATCTCCCGCACTCTGATATCTCCTACAGCAACAAAGGGCTTGCAAACATGAACATTCTGCCCTTGCAGTACACAAGACTTTTTTTCTCTCTAAATTAGGCCCTCGAACTCCATTACCACTTACTGGTTGGTGAATGAGGTGAACTTCGATATAAATCATGTTGATTGGATGCTCATTTGAAGGCAACGTTTCACTTACTGAGAAGAGCAGAGATTTAAAAAAACAGACAGAATTAAAATGGAAATGTGTGCCTCATCCACAATAAAGGTGAGAAAGATGCTGTTTGATTTTACATAAGGAGAAGACAGCCCAGATAGGGGCAAAATGGAATCGCTGCTTGGACTATCACTCACTAAAAGTTCCAACCATGATGCCAGCAGACTGCATGTAATAAGCAGCGAACAATAAGCTATCACTTACTAGATGGAACACCATGAAATCCGCAATCAACTGATTCCTCTGAACTGACATTATTTTGATGGAACTGTGATTTGTTACCAAAACTGCTGCAAACCAAGCAACAGGTTCCCAGAACCAGAACACAAAGTTATCTTTTTATATATTTTGAGACCAATTCATAAGAAGGTCTTAAAAAGATGTTCCTGTCTAAAACGGCTCCTTAAGCCAAAGAAAAAGGGCTCAAAAGACCTATTGCTGGTAATGGGAAGCGCGGGACACTGTAACATCCAAAATGGGGCCAGAGTTAGGGGTGAGGACAGTTTTTGCAGAAAACACAACACATCAGCACATCAGTCTGCATTAGGGGCATGCACTTGTAGGAGATGTCAATCTGCAAATCATAATGAATCGTAACTGCATGTATGACGTTACAGTTAAATATCCATGACTGAAACACGCAGGCTCAGAATCTTCCCTTTATACTCCACCATACGACAGCATGAGATACATGGCACATCCAGCCACTGCTCTGTTATTTTGTCTTGGCTTAGCCTCCAGCTCCCAAATGTGCCCAAGATGGTACAAACCCCTGTAACAGCAGCCACTTTTCAAACACTGGCAAAACGCCTGCAGCTGAAATGAACATAGAACCAAAAGCAAAATGAACGTTCATCCCCTTGCACATCCATCACTACTCTGGACTCAATATTTCCTAAATTCCACTGAAAACCAGAAAAAAAAAATCCCTAACTGAGACTGGCCAACAGAAAAACAGAGATTCCTGGGCCCAGTTGCCCCAAACATAAGAGATTATTTTCTGGCAAACCAACTCCTATAGATACCAAAATCACTCCAAACAGACAGACTGCAAAATTGTTGGTTGAAAGTTAAACATTTACAATATAACAGAAATGGAACCTGCTTTTTGTAGCATCGGCGCTCTCAACAGCACTTTACCATACTGGTGCCATTAAGCTTTTTGTTCTGTTCGATTTGTCTTATTTAAAAGTCAATCCATATTAATTGCGCATATGGCCACATAAAACTATTCTGGTGACTGTTGATCTGCTCTGTGCAGCTCACACTGTGCAGATGAGTTTGGGATGCGCTTGTCCTGGGGGGGGGGTCACTGAGGCGCTTTGCAAAGGCTTCACATATTGCACTTTCATAATTGGGAATGAATTGAAAAGGAAATGTCACAAATGCTACATTTATTTCCCTCCAGAGAATAAAATATATATGACACATCCATCACCATGGCACAGCAAACAAGAATGGATCTTATGCTAAGATCCATTAGTTATGGTGTCATCTGGCTGGAGATGTAGAGTCAGTGTGAATTGCAGTGGGTGAGGACCTGGTAAAGGGCCCAGATATACACAGCATTGTTTTTTTCACAATGCCCTAAATCATCATTACTGCACTGTATTTACTGCAATTTAGGCTGCACATATATGTTTCCAGATCTTGGTACTTTGAAGCAGGGGCGGAACTAAAGTCGTGGGATTAAAGCTCAATACCTCAGGGTGACATTTGGGGGGGGGGGGGGGAAACACCCAACTTGCTGGAGGCTCAGGATATTCATGTATCTAAATTTTACAAACACGTTTAGGGAAAATTATTTAAATCCATCTATGGGGGGGGTGCACCCAGATAGTTAGCAGGATTAAGCTTTAAAGTTGTGTTCAAACAGAGAAACCGGGGGCATGTTGGGGGTTTCCCTGCAGGCTCTGGCACATTTAAGTGCAATCGGCGTTTAAAGAGAGCTGTTCTAGGTTGTCTTATTAGAACCTCTGTTTATATTTTTTGAACAGCTAAAAAAATATTAAATGGGTTTATCCAATAAGGCTAGAACACGGATATAACTCAGCTTTTCACATTAATGCATTTTAACTGGGTCCAATTTTTCATGCTATCACCGGCTCCCGGGGGGTGTTACTGAAGAGATTCAAGACTCAAGATTCAAGATTCATTCTCGTCTGTCGCTCCATATCCATGTGCACATCTGGGATTAAATATGGCTTCTCTGAGTCTTACGGTGCTACATTTACTAAGTGATATTTTTACATACAGTCAGCACACATCCTACACGATTTTTAATAGTGCAGTTTAAAATATATATATAAATTATAACATCAGCTGTACTGTTTTTGCATAGACTTTGCATTGTATAGATACAGCTTTGCAATCTAGGCATGATTTAAAGTACACGACAGGTTGGGAATAAGTGTATATGCAAAGTAAATAGGCACTTTTATATAAGGGTTGTAAATGTAGGCATTTTCAGAGTATCACAGTGGGCTGTGGAACCAAGTGACTGCGTAAGATGCGGGTGAACTGTATATACATTTACCAGCATGTACACAATGAGCAATATACACCATGTACCAGATACTGAACAACAAAAAGTTGGGGGTATAAAGAGCTTTATGTAAACTGGATGTAAACAGAATGCAGACAGAGCAGGCCAAGTATTTTTCTGATGCAGAACAGGTTTTGTTTAATAGTACCCAGGTACAGCAAGTTCAGCCTGAGGTCAAGGGACGAGGGATGTAACCACTGCATAATTTTTGTTTTATTAACGATCCCGAATCTGGAGATTAATTTATTCTTCAGTATTTAGCTGATAGTACAGAAGGTCGGATATGTCATTTGCTTGGTTTCCATGGTGGTCAGAGCCTCAAACCCTTGACATGATGGTGTAGTTGACCACAGGATTAAGATCCAACTCGAGTAGCCTGAAGGAGAGGAAGGAAAATTAGGATCCTATATTCTCTGCACCTCCTTGGTTTGTTTACGTTCATATTTAATTCATTTTGGTGGTTCTCTTAAACAGAGTGGAGGCAGGGGTGCCAGTGGCCATTATGGCAAAGTATAGTATACGAACAAACAGCAGAGCCATAACAAAGCCAGTGTTCTGTTAGGTAGCTGGCCTAGTTTACATCTTCCCATTTCCTTAGAATGGAAAGCATCTATATTTCTATGGAAACGGAGAGGGCACTTGCAAAGCAAATTCCCTCACAAAATGCTGAGTGACAGACAGACACCGTGGCCCCTTTAATTGTCCCATTGCCATTGGTGAGTTTAGCAGCGAGAGTCCCGCCCCCCTGTCGCTCGATCCCATCTGCTGCACGTGGACCCCTGCTAGCATCCCTCTGATTCCCCACTGGCTCCGCCCCCCTACCTTTCACACCCCTGCCTGTGCTCTGAGCCTGGCTTCCGCTGTGACTGCGGAAAGGCTTCCAAATAGCACTGGGTATTTAATTAGCCATGGTTTAGCTGACAGCCTTATCCAGAGGGTCTGTTAGCATTCAGATGTTTGCTATCTGCTACCTATATGCTGACTTTGGGGCGTTTTTTATGACAACCGGCACAGCAGCAGCTCTAAATCTGAAATAGAATCCACATGTGCACCTAGGATGCAACTGGCTTAGGATGCAAGAGTTTTTCTCCAATACCCAATAACATGTGTGTCTCCTCATGAAAGAGGTAGATATTAATTATAGTTGAAGAGACAGTCAGCGAAAGGATCATGTCAGACATCAACATTTCTCTGGAGCTGCTCTTCACCACAGCAGCAAACCCATTACAGAAATGCAAATCAATTCTGAGAGTTCTGCTGTTGATGTCCAGGTAATCTGTAATCAGCACATGAAAATCTAATTCATGCAGTGCCCGTGGTTATTATGGGTCTGTACCCGGCAGGGGTGCAACAGAGTGTTAAGATTGGGGCGAGGTGAGGGGGTGGCTGCAAACTGGTGAAGTCCGGGCTGGGTTTCTCCTTTCATTTCAAGGATACTGATGAATGGCACCTCACTGTGAATGAACAGAGTAAACAGGATAGCAGGTAGGCCCTTGGCATGTTGCCATGCCAACGGAGAAGAAATATATTTTCATTTCATTTGCCGCGCATAAATAGCGGGAGGAGATGCGGGGTTATAGAGACTGTGCTTTGTGAGCCTCTGACAATTTAATAGCCACTGCAGAACCTGCCCGCGTTGCCCGAGTTGCCCCTTGCACACCCAGGCTCTAAAGGGGAAGCAACCAGCTACTCATCTCCAGGACAAGACACTGCTTTTGGGAAGCCCAGACCGTACATTCAAGCTTGAAAATCACAATGATAAACTAGGACTGTATTCATGACACAAGACTATTCGGATATTAGCATCACAGGGGAACTAATGCCCCCTCTCGCATTGTGCGCTCGAGCGACACGTGAAATGTCCTGGGGAGGGAATGAGGATAAACAGCCATTTGACCAGAAAAATATGCCAGATGAAACTTTCATCCAGGCAAAAGATAGTATTTTTCTTAGAGGCCTGGTAGGTTTAAGAGTCGATGTCACAGACTCTCACAGTAAAGTTTGCACCATGCGCTATAACCAAGGCTTGACACCCAATCTATACCCACAGTCTGGCTTACAGGATGGACCAAAAGCCTGACGAGCATCAGCAAAGATGTTTCATTCTGCTTCCGATGTTTCAGGGCAGAAAAGCCAAGAGGGAACGGTGACCAGCTGGCATATTTTTATGTTATTTGACATTTTTAAAGAGTCCCAACTAAATTAAATGCTGTCCAGCACATTTCCAGTAGTGGGAGTCAACACTAAATGGGATGGATTTCACAGTTCCAGGAATATGTCAGGGACACAGACAGGGGAACTATCTGCAGTGCAGGAGAGCAGGATTTCAATAACACTACAGGCCTGCCCCAGAGGAATGAAAATAATATGTCATTCTGCTACAATATAATTATTTTTTTTAATTGGAGGGATTAATCTCATCCTCTCATTGTCATTACCTTTTCATGGCACAAGTTATTCATGGAAAAGAGACACCTGTGGTGGTACAGTGGCTCAGTGAGTAACACTGACACTTCACACCTTCCAAGTCTGTACTGCACCCTAGGTTCAGTGGAAAAAAAAAATGCTTGTTGGGTGAATTCATGACTGATGAGCCTTTAAAGTTTGCAAGAAGACCCTCAGTCCAAGGGTCTACCCTGGCTTACCCTTCACACCATGGTAGCCATATATGTAAAGCTGATCTTAACAAGTGATGGATGTTTACTGAATTATTAGGGACAGCTGTAGCAATCAATAACCAGATAGATTTGTGACCAAAATAACTTGGGCTCAAATCCTAGGATGTCTTCAAGTAGAAACCAGCAAACAAGTTAGAATTTTTTATATATATATATATATAAACACATAAGAACTATACAAACGAGAGGAGGCCATTCGGCCCATCAAGCTCGCTTGGGGAGAACTTCACTAATAGCTCAGAGTTGTTAAAATCTTATCTAACTCTGATTTAAAGGAACCCAATGATTCAGCTTGCACCACATTGTCAGGAAGACCATTCCATACTCTGACTACGCGCAGAGTAAAGAAGTGCTTCCTTAAATCCAGTTTAAAATGTTCTCCCGCTAATTTCTGTATATATATGTACAGAGATCAACCTCTCAAGATAGATAATTTGAAGTTACTACTCAACTTTTATTTTACTAATTATCCAAAATTTAGTGGTTATTTGAAGTAGTAGTACTTATTGAAGTGTTTTTCAACATTTAGTTATTCTAGTGGAAAGCCGACACGACAAATACTGTAGTCTGGTTGGCCATGGCATTTGCAACACACTAATCTATGTGACAGCATTTGTCCATAAAATGCCTGCTGGACGGACTGTTGCATGACAATTAGGTGTGTGTCACAGTTTAAATACTTCTCTATGTCTATGAATACGTAATTTCAATTGGTTTAACCACATTTCAGACATCATCATAGTACAATATATATGACAGATTTTTTTCATAATGACATGTCACACCAGTAACTGAAGCCATTTCATTCTCATGCTTCGTTCATACCCTTCACATCAAACGTCACATAGCATTTATACAGAAGCTAAGCTGAGAAGAGACCCTATGTGTGGTTTTTTCAGTGAAACTTTTCTGCCATCTGCTGGCTGAGGTGTGAGGCTACACCAAATTGCTTTTCCCCAACAGACACTGGGTATATCTTTTTTATTGCAGTAATTTAAAGAAAACAATGCTAGAGATCAGCTGACATATCTTTAACCATATTGTTGTAAACAAGAAGTGTGTGTGTGCATGCGTGTTGTTAGACTATGTTGAAAAACATACATTCAAATGATTGCCGAACAACTGTGAAATTAGATGAAACTCTTCTGTTGTTGGTACCAGCCTATTGTGATGGGATTTTTTTTAAATCATTCTTTGAATGAAGATTTGTTAGAGAACGGAGCACAACAGAAAATTCCCTAGAATGTTGTTGTTTCTTGTATCCAGTGCTTCAAGAGTAGCCCTTGAAGAGCAGTTGTACAATTATTCAAAACTAATGATCTGTTTACATTTTAGCCTCGAAGACTTGGCCTCATTATCTGCAGAGAATAAATGATCTTGAAACAGCCGCTGTCCCAAATTGCCATGTACACTTCCTCCCCTTCTGCACTAATGGCTCCAGCCTAAAACAGGGGTCGTTCTAAGCAGCCAATATTCTCACCTATCTCTAAATCATCCATTTCCTTCCCTGTGATGGAACATGCACATGGCAGACCATTAGATGCCAAATATGCCATTTAGACCCAGCTGATGTATCACCCTGAACTGTAAATAATTGGTGACAGCTGGTCTCATTGTGGGTGAAAAAGTGACCAGTTTTCCAAATTGTTCTTAAGCAAAGAAAATATCTGTATCCGAGGATATAAATGGTGAACATTATTGCACTGGCCTCTCATGGTATGAAGCATTTAAGCTTGTGGGAGTTTTACTTACACAAAAATGTTCTGAGGGCAGAAAGAAAAATGATGAAATGAGAGATAACCAATCAGATTGCAGAGGAGGTGGCTCCAAGAAACTAGAGAAAGCGGGATAAAGCCATCTGATTGGTTGGTCCTACCTCCTCTATAATCTGATTGGATCTGAGATAACCAATCACTTTTCATTCTGCCGTCAGAACATTTTTGTGCAAGTAAAACTCCCACGAGCTATACTTTATCTTAAACAAGCTTATGTTTTGAGAGGAACTTTAGAAAGCACATTAGGATGAATTTTGAGACTTCCCTAAGGTATATCAAGTGCGAGTACAAGTGTCAGAGAATTAAACCTAAAATGCTTTTATATAGTTTCATGTAAGTTTTGTTATTGACTTGTATTGTATTTTTGCTTCATTAATTTTTTTTATTTATTGGCCTCTGATCATGTCGGCAAGGTCGTTTCCTTGGGATTCGTGCATCTTTCCTCAGGTGGTCGCGATCCCGGCTGAGCAAAGTTGTTCATTCGTCAGTCTTCAGAGGGTCATGAGCCATTTTGAGATGAGGTACATTTGTTCACTCATTTGTCTATCGTTAATGACATTAAAAACTGCACAAACTTTAAAAAAGTGCTGTTTTATTGTTAAGAGTTGAATGTTTAACCCTGTTTGCTGTTGAAAATGTGTTTTGCCATGTACAGTACCATAAGCAGAGGTCCGATGTTGGCCACTTAGTAAGTTAATGGTATAAGGGGAACATTTCGTGTTGTTCATTATTTTCTTTCAGAAAGAATAGTGACAAGAGACCTGTAACCCTAGACGTGCTGTACATGTGTCGTTTTAACTTTTATTATACAGAATAAACCCTCCAGGAGGCAGGAGTCTTCACTTTATGTTCCATAAACAGCGATAATGCAGAAAATATTTAGCCAGAGTCAACCCAGGCTACACAAGTATACAATAACCCTGCAAAAAAATCACTTGCTACCCCCACTCCACTCCTATACCATGGGAGAGGTGTTGAAATATTTGGTCTATCATGCTGGTATGACCTATTCTATAATTCATACAGCACAGACCAGTAAAACAGCACAACACACCTACTGAAAAAGGCTGTAATACAACCACCACCTGAATGGGATGCAGTCTTCATTACAAGCTAAAGGGTGGGTACAGTACAGCCATCTTCAGGATCGAAACAAGTCTAGTTCTCCCACAGTGACTTAATTGCAAACTCACCCCAACTTAAGATTTTCATTATCTGAAGGTTTTTAAAGGGTTCCCCTTAAGCTCAATTGACATGCGGCCACAAATGTGATCGAAGATCATCACTTTGCAAGCTTTTAGCATAAGGCCCTCACTTCTAAAACTCAACTGTTAAATCAGCAGGGTTTGGGGCTGCTGGCAATTTTCTAACCTTCCCTTCCATTGAGGGTCATAAATCATCCACCATGGATTTAAATTCCTTGAATAGTAATTTCAGCGTCTTGAATTGACCAATGCTAAGCAGTAAACCTGGCATCAGCAAAATTACAGCATTTCAGGAACTTTAGGTTGATAGAAAAGACTGCCTTAAGCACCAGTAACAAAGACAGGAGTTTTATGATGGAGCAGTGTATTTAAATGGGAATACGCTTTATAATGTCCCAATTTAGACTAATTTTCCCCCCATATTATACTGCTGCCTATTAGAATATGTAGATTATGACCAAATATGTAACAAAAAAGGACAAAATTCTTCTATTTGATACCTGAGAGACAACCCAAACACAGATGTTCCATGTTAATGTGGCAATATGCACCCAAATCAAACCAAATTCCGATAAACATCTTCACACCACTGCATTGTGTACTCAATTTGGTTCACTGTGACATTGTTTCAATACAAGCAGACAAAAAAATATGGAATGACCTCACATTTTATTAACAACAACAGTTTAAGCCATCTTCAGCTGACTGCGTCTTGACTGCAACTCCTGGACAATCAATCAAGCTGTAAAACAAAGAGGTATATTAGGCTACTGAGATCATCACATTGTTACCCATGGTTCCAACTTCACACATAACCTCACTTCTAGCCAGACACTGAGTAGTGCAGACATTAGAAGTCTGAATATATAATTTCACAGCATCTACAATCATTATTCGTGTCAAAATCATGCCTGCACCATCTAGTGATTTCTGTTTAATGTAAATCATATTAAAAGTGCAGTATGTTTATGCGTAATAAAGGGTGCTTACCTTGACAAAACCGATGTCACTGGCGTACTGCCGGAAACATTGGCGGCACATGTTCAGCCCGTATTTACGGATCAAGCCGTGTCGGTTTGAGCATACCCGACTACAAAGACAAAAAGGTAAAAAGAGAACTGGAAAGTTTAGTTCCCGCCGATCAAATTTCAAATTACTAGATCATTCTAGCTTCGTTTTTAACTTAAATAACCCCTGGCCAATATGGCTGAACAGCAGACAAGGTTTAACACGGAAAATGCCGATGTTTGATAATATGACAAAGACCAACGTCTAACGTTAAAAATCCACATGTAAAACAAACGTTGTCTGTTATGTGTACGATTCTGAAATTGCTCTATTCGTTTCATACCGCACTCTTTCAGATGAGGCACGTTTTCTAAAAAAAAATGTTAGACAAACGCGAGCCGCCATATTAGGTGCATGTTCCCACGTCCCATGCGCACCCACAAAACTAGATAAAATGTCGCTCTCCACCATTTTTATTCTTTCCTGCTACCAGAACACCGAATCGCACTAAACACGAGAAGAATAACGAACCAGGCTCTGGATCCCTGGCCGAATTTTCGGGGGTGACTCCAGTAGAGCTGCTGGTGTCCCATCTCGTCTCTTTGCGTTCAGGCGTCAGAAAGGAAGAGCACAACTCGCGCATGCGTAGTTAAAGTCCGTCCCAGGCGGTCAGAAAAGTCACTTCCGCCCATAAAACAGCCTGTCGAATAAGTACCATGCCTTCGCGTTTCCACATTTACCGCTAGATAGCACCACTGTTATATGGTTGGGGAATTGGGTTGCGTTCAACGTTTTTCTTATGTATGCGACTAGTTTTAACATTTTATTCATGTTACAAATATTAATTAACTCATAGAACAGCTACCTTCGTCTACACTAACTAGATATTTTACGCATATACTTTCTTCGCAATATGTTTGGAAATAAAACTGAAATAAAATTATTGATTTAGAAAATACATATTTATCGTTTTTATTACAGTATAATTTTTTAATTTATTTATACTTAGCCAGTGTAACGGTATCGAACGTGCCAAATTCAGAAGTGAGAGTGACCACATACGTTTTGGTCTAAACAGATACCAACCTACAAAACATAGTACGATGTTTCATTGGCAGTATTCTCCACCAATCCACGTCCGCCCTTTTCGTCCAATCAGAGAACCCAGTTGTTTCCGTCTGTATAGATTTCGCGCGCGGCTGTTCTCTCTTTTTAAACGTACTGTAGTTAAATGAGGAATCCGAGTTTTACGCTGGTTTTGTATCAGTTTTTTTTAAATAAGACATTAATGGAACTTTGATCATCTGCTGAAACGCTGTACTGTTTTACTTGGTAAGACGTATTTACTATTAACATACGTTTTAGGGTGCTCGTATATTTTCCTACGATAAACTCGACAGTCGGCTAGTTAGCCAGGCGCATTGCAAATCGAAAACTGTAAAGTCGCTAACAAGCTGGTCAGATGATTTAAAAAAAAAAAAATAACTCCCAGAGTCCTGACCTTTTTTGCGAAGATTGATTGTTAGTCACAAATAAAATGGAGGACAAACTAGTCAATAAAATAAACTGGAGTAGACTCGCTGGTTGTGAGACCAGTACTGATTAGTGTCAACTGGTCTGCGCTGGTAGGAAGCTATTTGGTAGGTAGTAGCAAATGTACTGAGGCTGATCAGCTCCTTATTCCTATTGGTATTTGAGATTAAGGCTGTTAAATTAAGTACACCGCTGCTTCAATGACTAGTTGCTCATGTTTTCTTTGAATATTTCCCTATGTACACAATATAATTAGGAACTGGTCTAATAAATCCATATTCATTGCCAATGGGGTCCGTCTTATTAGCCTGGTATGGCTGCTTTTTGAACGTTTCGTGTTTTGTTTTTTTTTTTTAACCGGGGTAGAGTCGCTGGTCAAAGGATAATAGTGAACCAGAACCATTTCACTGGTATTTGGAGTTGCTTTGATGTTCGGCTAAGCAGATGAGCAAATTGTTATTTTAAAAGTCTACTTTCATCTTAATACAGTGGGGTGAGAAACTCGCCCCGCTGACGAGGCGATGGGCGTTTCGACGCCCACATGCCGCGTTTAGGTCTTTTGACAGCCGTGTGCTTCGCGTCTCCCAGTGCAGGGCCGCCTCTATGGTGTCAGCGCGATGAAGCTCCAGTGCGACGTCGAAGTGATCCATCGCATGCTGCCAACGTATGGGTTGAAAAACCGAGGCAGGGGCACCAGGGCGGTTCTGTCCATTGGAAAACATCTTGATAAAACCACTCAGCGCAATAATATATACCTCATGATCTGCACGCAGAAGGACAGGGCCGGATCCAAATACAAGGTAGGTTCCCGGTGCTCCCTGCGCTCTTCCTTCTCTTAAATTTTCGGTTATTTTATTGTAAAAATTTACTGTTTCGTGTAAGTATCTGTGAGGATAGCAGAACTAAAACAAAACACAAGCATTACTGTATTTGAATAATTGTGGGCTTTAACTCCGACTGCTGTCCAGACACTTGACTTCTAAAGATGGAACTATGTACACAAGTAATGTCCATCCACCCATCCATTTTCCAAACCGCTTATCCTTAGTGGGTCGCGGGGGGGTCCGGAGCCTATCCCGGAAGCAATGGGCACGAGGCAGGGAACAACCCAGGATGGGGGGCCAG
>JAODJX010000027.1:3017256-3044943 GCA_026776945.1 Isichthys henryi | reverse complement strand
AAACCATCCCTTGGTAAAACCAATACACTCCGTGTAAATATCATTTAACCTCCCTCCCCCCCAACCCCCCCCCCCCCCCCCATATTTGGGCGGGGCAGAAATTTAACCCAGCTTGTTGCATGGTTATATGGAGCCATTCATTCATTAGGTTTGTTTTGGTTATTTTGCATGTTGTGGATTTTCAATACTTTTTCTTAGTTAGTAGACTTGTGTACTATGCTTGGGCAGTATTATCGTAGTGCAGTATATCACAGCCTTTCATAGTCCTGGCAACAAAATTTTCCATGCAGTTAATTGTATTGGTCCTGCTTGGCCGGCTGGGCCATATCCCCCCTCTGCCCAATGTGTATCATGAATAATGGGTTTTGGTTTACATTTTATTTACTCTCTTCAATCCCCTTTAATTTATAGTATTGCTTTAGATTTAATTGTAATTATTAAATGGAATCCTGTCTGTTTAATGGGTCATAATACACACATTTTTTCTGTTAAAATATTCTAAACTAGACTGCCCACAAGGTTAATGTTTAGGGAGGAGAGAACTTGATAAAGGTTTTAACGTCAAAGAAAAGTATTAATGATTTAAGCTCAGGCTACTCAGAAGGCAGCAGATAAATCCCTTGGTTGCATCATTAGTCACATGATCTTTGTAAGAAGTGTTCAGTTTCCTGTTTTTATTAAGTCACCTACTTAATTGGCTGCCAGTGCTTAACTACACCCTGTGCCGTCTGAAGTACCTCTTCAGTCACAGAGTTCAGGCTGAATGGTTATTAATGCCTCTGTATATTCCCACAGGCCGATGCCAACAGCCTGAAGAACTTCCTTTCCACTGCCAGGCTGGCCCACAGGGGAAATGACTCAGACACATTACCCCTGTCCACCCTCACGCCTGTCCGAGCACGAGATGTGGAGAGGCCCAAGAAGAAGTTGGCCATCCTTTCCAAGAAAGACTATCCCCTGACGTCCAATTTTCCGTACTCCCTAGAGCAGCTGCAGGTGTCTTACTGCAAGCTCTCTCGGGTCGACATGCGCATGCTTTCCCTCAAGAATCTGCGTTGCCTGGACCTAAGCAACAACCACATCAAGAAGCTTCCGGAAACCATTGGTGACCTGGGCTGCCTTGCAGAACTTGTCCTCCACAACAACCACCTGGAAACCCTCAGTACAGCACTGTGCCTTTCCAGTCTGCAGCGCACCCTAAAGCTCTTAGACTTGAGCCGAAACCGTCTGCACGCTCTCCCCGATCAGTTCTGCCAGCTACGCGAGCTGGTCAGCCTGAAGCTGGACAACAACTTGTTGGAACGGATGCCGTCCCGCATAGGCCAGCTGTCGAAGCTTCGCTCCCTGTCCGCCTCCCACAATAAGCTGCCCTTTCTGCCCGCTGGCTTCCGCCAGCTGTCACTGGACAACCTGGACCTGTTTGGCAACCCGTTCGCCCAGCCCAATTCATTGGGCCACACTATGCGGCTCACCTTCCCACTCTCTTTGCAGGAAATGGCTTCCCGGGCTGTGCTGGACCTCAGGTGAGAGAATTTCAGTAAATAGAGTAAAAGTAAGTAAAGCGCAAGATTTCAGTTTGAATGACAACAGGCAAATAAATGATATAGGTCTCCGGTGCTTTTATGTTAAGGTAATCCACCTGTCCATTCGGGTTTTCCTTTCCAGAATCTTTTGGTTAAGGATATAATGGTTGAAAACAGACT
Organism: Isichthys henryi; assembly: GCA_026776945.1. Classification (NCBI taxonomy): domain Eukaryota; kingdom Metazoa; phylum Chordata; class Actinopteri; order Osteoglossiformes; family Mormyridae; genus Isichthys; species Isichthys henryi. The sequence continues at coordinate 3,043,240 of JAODJX010000027.1, read as the reverse complement.
TGGTTTCATATGGGTGTGGTCTGAGTGATTTTTATCCAGCTAAAGCATTCGTTCCCATGGGTGTGTCTGTCTGCAGAATCCCGTTTGGGCCCCACCTTATCCCTGCCCATCTCTGCAAAGAGCTGGAACTGGCAAAGACGTGTGACTGTGGCCGGACAGTAGTGGATGCCTTCATCCAGATGGTGGTCAGTATGAACCTGCACCTGGTGTCCCACATGGTGGTCCTGGTGGACGACATGGGGAGCACAGAAGCTCCTGTGCAACGCTACTTTTGCTCGCTGGCTTGCTACTCCCAGTTCCTGGACATCTGCCTGCGGCGTGGAGTCAGGTGATGGCCAAGGGCTAGAGTTTAGTTCAGCAGTAATAGTATATGCCGACCTCTTGGCGCCGAGGCAGGCTTCCCAGTTTCTATGATGGATAAGGGGCAGGCTTGGCTGTGACACATTTATGTCCGGTTGACTCACCAGCCACAGAGGCATGCATAACTAATAAAAAATAATCTTTAGTCGTTTTGCAACCCTGGTGTGAACTTCTTTTCCAGTTTTGACTTTTTTTTATGGTAACGCAAGACTTACTGAAAATAAATGTGAATGATTAGGCAAAGGGCTTTACTCGCGCTTAAGAAAATGACTTGCCTAAGAATGCACCAAGTTTGGTTCAAAATGAGTATTTTCTGTTTTGTTCAGTTCAGGAATGTTTGTTTGTTTTAGAGTTTTAGAGAACTTTTATTCCTGTAGAATCATAGCACTCCAACATTAAACCAGAGAATATTTTCCATGCAAGGTTATGTTGAACTAGTTTTGGTTGTTCAGGCTCTGAAAATGGTTTACAAGATTGGTTTGAGGAGCCAGTATATTTTTTTGTGGTTTGTATATGTGTCAATGGATTTTTTCTAATCAATAATGTATTTGTCAGATATTAAATAAAAGGAAATATTTGAAATGAATTTTAAAGCAATACGTGTTTGATTTCTTTGATTATATTTTCATGATTCATCTGTCTGAAGATTTCACCCCCCCCCCTTCACTTTTCTGGCCGACTCGTTTTTGACAAATAGTTTATCATTTTCTGATGAGAGATCTAGCTACTCATTCGAAGACGAGTGAAGTTATTTTTTACGATTCAAGTTGAGCCTGCAATATTACTCTTACGCGCTAGGTGGTGCCAATCTCGCATTTGTAATGTTTAATATACAGAACAAATACGGGTATTTCCATTACAATAAACCTGCCCATTGAATAATGATGGGAGAAACATTGCTTTAGTGTGCGACTCGAACTTTTACATGGTGCCAAAATAATGCTAAGTAAAAATTAAGGAGATTTAATTGTGGATTATTTTAAGGGATTGTGGGACTTGCTGATGTAATAGGTGTCGGGCAATATCATACATAAGCATACAATCTAATCGGAACCCAAATAATTAAAATGGTCAATAGTACCTATATATAAAACAGCTCGGAGGTAAACATGATTTTATTTTTTTGCACAATAACATCCAGACATTGTCACAAAGGTACTTTCAGCAGTTTCTGCGGGTACCCGGCCGCACAGACAGGAAGAATGACAGGTAACCCGGATCATTCCCGTCTGACGGGGCAACGAAGAAAATGGATTTGAAACGGAGCCGCTGTGAGACTGCGAACGGATCGTGACGTCATCGCTATCATGCACAAAGCCTCCCCCTCCCGTTCCAGGGAGAGTGCGGTGCATTGTGGGATACGGAGGTCATCGTCGGCTCGGCTCCGCCTGTTTTTCGGGAAGGCGGAATCCGGCGGAGGAGAGGAGGAAAAAAAAGGACTGAAGAATGGAAAAGGATCGCGAGCATCGCGCGGCGGAGGTCCGCTAATCAGCCGCGGGGAAGAAGCACGGCGCCTTTTAGCCGAGGTACCCGACTGTGGCACGGTGGGATCTTGCGGAAGCTGGCAGCTAGCTAAGCGAGTTATCGTGGTCCGGTGTTTAGGGCTAACTAGCCGCCTGCGATCGTGCGAGTGTTACACGAGTTGACACCTGAGGTAGGGGTTTTTGCGGCTGCGGCTCCGCCGTGTCATAGATCTGGTAAATCTAGTAGATCCAGCAGATCCCGCAGACCTTATAAGACCGAGACGCTCACGGAGTGGTCGAAATGTGCTTTGCTGGTCGGGGAATTGACTACAAGCGTGTGCCTAGCGTGGATGCACTTTGTAATTACAGCATACTGCCAACTAGAAATAGGAAGCAACAAGATGGCTCGGAGCTACGGCAAGGTAAATGAACGTTTCGCGGAAATTAGTTGCCTGATCTTGCACTCAAGCTGTGCGTTTGGAAAATCTTCGGGAGCTTTAGTGAGTTGTAGTTGGCAAAGAAATTAGATTTTGTGCATTTTTTTTTTTTAAATGCAATGCATCATTACTTGGTTTTCTGGCTCGATTTGTCGTGGGATTAAGATGGTCATAAAAGTCAAAACCTTCTGGCGCAATGAGTCCTGAATATGTAATACTTCCCACTAGTAATTTGGTTTAATTCTCATTACTTTAATTCAGGCGCTGGTCCAGTTCCTATTTCAGTGATTGAATGACAATGTTTTAAATTCGTAACCAATAAATGAAATGCATTTGGATAGTGCTGGTCCAGGATTATGTTAAATTTGATCCGGTTAAGTATCAGTTTCCCTTCCTGTTCATAAAAGTGTTTACATATGTCACGCAAATTGAATTTCGTTATTAGACCGCTTTGAAATTGACAGCTGCTTGGTACGACAGCCCTTCTGTGCCGAAGTATCCTTCACTGATCTGGCTGTGACTTAAACGTCCATTATGGTTGTAAAATCGTTTGAAATCGAGTAAAGCTTGTGCTGACAGATTTTTTTTGTGGATTCCCCTCTGGCATGAAGAAATGCACAAGTTGCACACATGCATAGATAAATGATTTAATAGAAATTACTCGAGAGATTGCTCTGAGGATATAACCGCAGAATATATGCGCTATGCTCGGACAGCTTAAGTAGTTTATTTCGCTGGAATTTAATGCATAACTTGTTCGCCAGTAAATTACTTTTCAGAGAGATTATGCCTTTTCATTAAACAGCTTCAGGTGACAAATGAATGAGTATATTTAATGTATCCAGTCTTTTAAAAATGCAAGTTTTAGGAGTTTAATGTAAAATGTTCTGTTAAATGAATAAGTTGTTAGTATAAAGCGTGCATGCATTCGTCCCGAAGAGTCGGGGCTGGACGATCTCCCGCAGCTGATGGCCAACAGGCCCTGCTCCTCCATAGTGGATCTAAAGGGAAGAAGATCGGCCTTTTGCACTTGATGGAAGACCAACCATTTTTGTATCGAGTGAAAGTGCATCTGAAGGCACGCTAACGTGTACTGACGTTTGGTAGCATTTTTCTAACAGCATAACAATGCAGTGCATATGTGCGTCTTTTAGTTGGGCTTTTCTTGTTGTAGTTTACAAAATCCGTTTTTGTTATGTTCATTATTCAGGTTGTTATTTACACCTGCGTTCATAAAGGATGCCAGCCCTGCCCGTACTATTCATGTGGCTAATGACGCACATCGACACAGTTCAAATTTCGCCTTCAGTGCTGTACATCTGATAAAGTATATGCATTACACAGCTCTGGCGATTACCTGTTCGTGCATGTTTTAAAAAGAAAGTTGTGTAGTGAATTTCCCTTGAATGTACATCAGAGTACTGAGAGCAGGAACTGACTTGGCTGACTGGCAGTGCTTTTAATGGGTTACTGCACAGTGTCTTTCCATAGTTAGATGAGTTGGCAGTGAGCAAATACAACTTGCTAAAGAACAGGTGGCATAGGCAAAACTTTTCTGCTGGGAGGAAACATTAAATATTTATTAAGTAAAAATGCTGTTAGCTAATGGTCTTTGGTACACAATGAATTAGTTTCTTGTCTGCTAAAATTCATTGATAATGATTATAATTTAAAAAAAATAAACTTTTAAATGCATTAATTTTAATATGCAATCACTCGGTCTGCTCAAAAAAAAATATGATTTTGTTTATCAGTAAAACCATTTCATGTCTCAGGCAAGGTTATTATCGTTAAGAAATACTAAAATTTATACTCCAAAACATCTAAAATGAAACCAAAAATTGAACAGTATTCAGCTCAGTAAAAATACAAACTGATATAAAAATGGTCTAAAACTGAAATAGAACTAAAGGAAACGCTTTAAAAACTAAATAAATTAATGAGTATTAAAGCAAAAAAGGAATCAAGATAAGGACTAAAATGACATTGATCCCAAGGAACCTTAAGCTTACCTTGAACTGCAAAGTGAGTCTTTGTTCTCAGTCATTCTGTGTCGGCAGGAGCTTCCGTTCAAACTTGTTGTGTATGTGTGGGGAGGAGAGTTTGCCAAACCCTCAAACGCCCTGTATTTTTCTTTTCTTGGATAAGTATTGGGATCGATGTCAGCATAATGCGTTTCCAAATTGTCTGCTATTGACCAGTGTCTTCAAATTTATAAAAAAAAGTCAATTGGGAATTTCTCCTCAGGGGGGAGATTTGAGGCCTAAATGCTCCAGTTCAAATGCTTAGCTGTAGGGCTTCACAGGTTCCTGGGTGTTTATGAAATGCTAAAGTTCAACTCGGGAACATTTGTGATCGGCCGGCACATGTATTTATTTTGTATATAGGTCACAACATCTATGAACATAACACAAAGCTTGTTTGTGCCTCTAGGCCCAATACCTACTGTATGACACACACTAGTCATACAGCTATGACAAATCATTACTAATGTTTATACAGCTAATAACACACATGTAAACGGAACAGTCCCTATGGCTTGTTCTTGCAGTAGAAGGGAAAATGTTTTGAAAGATATTCCAGTCTTTGTTACTACCATTCAGCAATGGATAAATGAACCCAGCCTTATACCAAAATCATGCATTGACTTTCCTTTCTTTTGTCTTTTCAGAGGTTTTCCGTTGCCGTATCTTGATGCATACTGCCAGGCTCCCGTGAGTTTAGCAAAGGACACATCCTGCGAGATATGTTTGACTGCACTGACGTTTTAAACGGATCCATGTTTACAACATTCCAAGAATCTAAAGTAAGGAAAAAAACCACGGCCATCCTTTTACTTTAAGGGCAGCTTTCTCCTCAAACCCCCCCCCCCCTCCCCCCCCAGCAGCCCCGATTCCTATTCAGTTGGTCAGTGTCGCCCTGGAATTCCACCTGCCATGAGATTCCGAATCTATAAGAGGAAGGTGTTCATACTGACCCTGGTGGTGCTTGCTTGCGGCTTTGCCTTCTGGAGCAGCGGCAAGCAGAAGAAGGCCGACGTGTTCGCAAAGGAGCCAGAGGCAGGCAGGGGCAGCCGAGCGCAGGCGACCCCCGGGCTCAGGAGGTCGTACAATGAGACGCAGGCCGAGAAGGTGGTGCGGCCTGAGGTTGACAACATGACACTAGTCTATAGGGGAATCGTGTTTCAGCTGAACTTTGACCAGACCATCAGGAATGAGGAAAAATTCAAAATGCGCCAGAAGGATGATCTGGTGGTAGTCGTCCAGGTTCACAACCGGCCCGAGTATTTGAAGCTGCTCGTCGAGTCTCTTCGGAAGGTGAAGGGCATTGAGAACATACTGCTAATATTTAGCCATGATTACTGGTCACCGGAGATCAATCAAGTGGTTGCTTCTGTCAATTTCTGCCAAGTCCTTCAGATCTTCTTTCCCTTCAGCATCCAACTTTACCCGCACGAGTTTCCAGGAAATGACCCCAAAGACTGCCCCAGAGACATTCCCAAGAAAGATGCCTTAAAGTTGGGGTGCATCAATGCAGAGTACCCTGATTCTTTTGGCCACTACAGAGAAGCCAGGTTCTCCCAGACTAAACACCACTGGTGGTGGAAGCTGCACTTTGTGTGGGAGAGGGTCAAAGTCCTAAAAGACCACAGTGGTCTGGTACTACTCATTGAGGAGGATCATTACCTGTCACCAGACTTTTATCATGTCCTGAAGATGATGGAGTCTCTCAAGAGCGAGCAGTGCCCAGAATGTGACATCTTGTCACTAGGAACCTACAGTCACACTGGCTATTCCAGCAAGGTCAACAAAGTGGAGGTGAAGGTTTGGAAGTCTACAGAGCACAACATGGGAATGGCCATGTACAGGGAGACCTACCAGAAGCTCATCCAGTGCACGGATATGTTCTGCACTTACGACGACTACAACTGGGACTGGTCGCTGCAGTACCTAACGGTGAACTGTCTGCCGACGTTCTGGAAGGTGATGATGAGCGAGGCCCCCCGCATTTTCCATGCAGGGGACTGTGGGATGCATCACAAGAAGGCCTGCATGCCGTCCAGCCAGAAGGCTAAAATCGAGAGCGTCCTTCAGAGCAGCAACAACCAGTTGTTCCCAAAGATGTTGTTCGTCAACAAGAAACAGCCTGCAGGTGCGCTGTCACCCCACGTGAAGAATGGAGGCTGGGGAGACATCAGGGACCATGAACTCTGCAAGAGCTACCCCAGATTACAGTGATGTTTATTTTCTATTATTTTTGGTTTTAATTTTTTTATTTTTTTTTATTTTTTTTGGGTCCTTCACATCCTCTTTAAAAGCCTTCTACATATATATATTTTCTTTTATGGACTGTTGATACTGACTGTTTTTTTTTTTTTGGGCCTGTCCCCAGTAAAGTAGATGGTGGGGAGGGGTTGGGCTTCTAAATGGGCTTGTCTTTTGATGATCCAACTAAATGGATAGAGTATCTGAGAATTTTATGGAGAGGAATGCATCGACAGTGGCACTTTTCATCATGTTCCCCTTCTAAAAATTATATATTATTACATTTTTGTATTGAAGTCACGATGACAAGACCGGTTTATAAATTCCATGTTATAATTTTAAAAGAATGTTCATGTTGGATTAAATGGCCTGACAAAACTCAAATAGGCAAAATTATAATGCTCAGTTAATGGTCTGTTTTCCCCTGTTTTGTGGTTTGTTCTCAAATCAATTAAAAAAAAATACTGTTAACTTGATTTTCGCCATGGCCCACAAGTAATTGTGAAATGACAGCCCCTAAGACACGTTTAGATAAGAAGAGAAATGTGAGCAAATGTAGTTTTAACTGTGAATGGCTGAAATAATTCGTCATTATCCCGTTACAAATGAGGTTAAAGAATGAATGGCAAGTGGTCTGAGTCGAAAAATTACTCTTCTTGCTGAACCTAAGAGAGCAGTGTCTGTGTAGTGCTCGTTAGGGTACCCTGACCATACATTTCAGATAAATAGCAGTGTCTGTGCAGTGCTTGTTAGGGTACCCTGACCATACATTTCAGAAGTTGTGGCTACCAACATTGCATGTATTATTAATGCCGCTGATTTTATGCTCCGTAGATCGGCTGACATGAGGCCCGCTCTCATGAGACACCTTGTTCCATTTATTACAATTCTCTACTTCGATTTACATTCACATCAGATCTTGTCCTCCTTTATCATCTCCGATGTATAAGGATAAGCCAGCTAGTCCCTTACAGCACCAGTACTACATCTTAATTAAGAACGGCATTTAATGTCCTTCACCGTTTTCCAGATAATGCTGCAAAACTGTTCATGGCTGGTAATCTGAACAGCAGTTAAGGAGAGCTGCGTAATACTGTGTCTGTGGGCAGAGTGTAGAATCCATCGGGTGCATTTTCACAGTATTTCACCACTGCTGTGTCGTTATCAGCGATGAAATATTGAAGCTCTCCATATCTTAGCTGTGCTGTAAGGTACTAAGTCATAATAATAGCCCATTTTCTTCCTAGTGCCTTCTGTGCACCTCTGCTTCAGGAAGTCATTGCATGTGTCTTTTTCTTCTTTCATTTCTGCCTTATAGACTCGTATGTGGGTGTGATGGGTAGGGTCTCTGGAAAAATAGAAAATCCCATTCTCTCTTCCCTGTCCCCTTTTTTTTCTGATCAACCGGGGGTTTTTTCCCCCAGATTTTCAGTGTTTTACCCCTAGAAGAAAAAGAACCTTCTGGATAAAGCTCTCTCTGCCCCTCGCTATATTTCTATCCAGCCCACGTTCGTGATTGATGCTCTTCTGGGTCCAGGTTCCCGTAGAGTCGCACTTAACTAGACTGCAATCCCAGAATGACCCGAGAGGCAGCACTTGAAATTACGACCGTAACATGCTTTGATTTAGTGAATGGCCGTCACAGTGAGGGAGAAGGGATGACAGAGAAACGTGAGAGAATGTGAGTCGGACTCCTTTAAGTGAGGACCACTGCAAGCGCAATATTGTTTACTGATGGTACGTAAGGTGGTGTGACTACCTGGCCATTCACTGCTTGATCTGTTTAGACCCAACGTTAGTCCAGTTCATATAACAAGGTGTTCTGGAGGTGGAAGGCGGCAGAGGTGGTATGATCGGTTATGACTTCCACTCTTCCATCTCGTGGATCGATTTCCGTAAGAATGACTGATGGAGGTTTGTCATCAGAGCTGTGGTGGCCCTGCCTAGTGGGTAAGTCGTCTTCCACCCACTCCTGTTCTTTTTCTACCTCTCCTCCATCTATACTGAGCTGAAAATTTGCCTCCCCATCTTTGCCCTCGTCAACAAGGGCCGATGTGTCAGAGATTGCTGTATCTTGTTCACTTCCTGGGAGAGGCTGACTTAGGTTGCCTAGTGAGACCTCTTCACCTGGGGGCGGGGTTTCCTGGATGCCCCGCCCATCAGTAGATGTCAAACGTGAGTCTTCTGCTAGCACTGGCTCATTACTTTGTATGGGAAGGAATATCTTCTCCATCTCTGCCCTAAAGGAGAGGCTCTCTACCTGTAAACAGTTGTCCTGGTAAAGAGGCCCATGTGGGTCAGCGTCTGTGCCCTGCAAGAAAAATTCCCAGACATGTTAATCTGAGGTAAAGTGATATGAAGTTTGCTTATCGGAGAACGCTGAACAGCAACGAATGCTATTAAGCACGGATGACTATCAGTCCTCAATGGGATAGTTAACGGCACATTAGGAATAGGTGGCTAAGTTTTCATTAAATCTCTAAAGTTGGCGGGACCTCATTATTTCAATCCCCATCCTATGCCTATTACAAAATATCTTGCAGTGATTTCAGAAATTGCCTGTGCCTAACACGCTTCCCCTCTACACTAAAGTCGATATAATTAATTTTATGTAGCAGAAAGATTAAGAAGTATAATGTGTGCCACCTGCTTTCACGGCTCCTGCTGCCTCTGCACATTTCACCAAGGCGGGTTGCAAATGCGTCACCGCCGCTTTAAATGGAACCCTACCTCACGTATTGTAATTGACCTGGAAATCTGCGTACCCACAGAGTCCGAAAGCCCCTTTCGATGAAGTGAGAAGGATGTTACGGGCTGAATTTAAGAAAATGGATCATGTGACAACATCTGTCGGACTGGCCGAATGTGTTCTTGCCGTGTTGTCGTGGGTGGGACGAAGGGAAATATTATGTAAGAGAAGAATTGGAATTACGGCAGTAGCTTGTTTTTGGATCGAGGGACATCTGTGCCTTCAGTGAACAGATGCATGACCCAGGGACGGATTACGGACCGGGCCAGCGGGGCCGCTGCCCAGGGGCCCTTGGGGTGCAGGGGGCCCGTGGGGCCCCTAGCCCAAAACAATTTGCAACGCTTATCAACAATGTATTTGCCCAGGGGCCCACACAACCCATAATCCGTCCCTGGCATGACCTGATATCGGTTTACGGAAAAACTGTTCTAAAGATGATCACGCCCCTGCCCCCCCCCCGATTCGGTGACTGGCCACCTTTTGTGAAGATTATCTCTCCTGCTGGAATGGATTCGCTGCGGGAAAAGACCATCTTTCCACTTTTGTTTTTTTTTGGCAGACACTTTTAGCCAGAGAGATTTGCAGGCAAAACAGTGAGCGGTACAAAGTCACAGAGACACATACGTTCTCATAATGTAGTATTACAGTTAAGGTCGCAAATGGCTTGATACGGTTGATACATTCAAGCATATTTCCTGATCATCCAACGTAGCTATATTACTGGGAAATGCTATGAGCTAAAATTCACCCCGTTATTCCCACGTACACGTTTGCTTAAGCTTCGCGTTACTTTTTTTTGATCAGTGTGAGTCACTGACACATTGAAGAAGCTGATGTTTTTTTATCTTTCCAAATTATACTGTCAGGCATGATCAGTCTTCAGATTCAATCTGTTACATGTGCAGTTAACATCTATGGATATAAATGTCTGTGAGCAAAACGTACTGCGGATGTAACACTCTGTATCTCATAATCAACCCTTGTTTGGCCCAAACAAGCCATACCCCCACTGACCTATGTGACAGCTTGAGAGAAAACAGTCCTTTTTTAGATACATTGCTCTACTGCTGTGTGTCTGCACTAATGGTTTGAAGACACAGCTGAATCATGCTGACATATTTGGGGGGGGAGGGTAAGATGCGTCTTTTCATGGTGGTGACTTTAATAACTCTCAGCCTAATAGTGTTGTCACTGTACAAAATCCGGCTTTTGTACAGTGGCAGGGTGCTGACCCATAACTGCGCTGATGAATGCGCAACGTGACTAAAGAAAATGCCAATTCAGTTATTTGCAAGCTGATTGGCTGAAACTCGACGTTCACTGTCGCAGCCTTAAATCATTTGAAAACTGTTATCCGTAGGAAAAAAAAGTACCTTGTGTTTTAATAAAGTCAACATTAAACCTTCCCAAGCGTGAAAGGCACTGTTAAACTTTAAAGTCACTTATTTTAAAATACGTGCTTTCCCATTTGGGGACTGCAAAATCTGATCAACTTTTGAAATGTAATACATAAAAGGATTAGCTGTATATTTGAACACCTAATGATTCTGACTGGATGGGGAAAACTTATAAATCTGCTACACTGCAAAACAACATATCAAAATAAGCATTACGTGCCCTAAGCGGTAGTATGGTGGTTGTTTAGCAGTCACCATTTTGCTATTGGTAAAACATTACAAATATGACAAGCAAAATGACAATATTAGAACCAGAGTGTTTTTTTTAAGGTCAGACCATCTGCACCATCATCTCCAAACTGCCTCTCTATCCTATGCGACAGTGCGGTTTCTCCGCCTCCTGTTTATCTGAAACGTTAGCTCATCTCACGCATCTAACGAAGCGCTGGTACCGCCAGGCGTCTCCGCGACGGCTCTTCCTTTCACGCTCTCGGGCACGGATCGCTGCCAGTCGCTGCTCAGAAAGCGTTTCCCCCAGTCACTCTGCGCGTTGCCCTATTGTGGGTAAGCGTGCTGTATATCTAACAAACCCTGTCATCCTGTCCCTCAGCTGTCATTTCTACAGATGTAATTTAGATCCTGAACCATTTTCCCTAGACTGGGGCTTATAGGCCTATAAAAAAGCCATTCAATATAGAAATATTTTTCTCCAATGTTCAAAACTCAATCAGTCATTCTATATTGCCTTGTAAAAGTACAAAGGCGAAGCCTTTTGAATTAACTCACAAAAAAATTGGCTCCATCTATTTAAGGAAATTTAAGTTTGAAGAATAACTACAGAATGAATGAGTTGCAGCGAATACAAAATTTTATTTCTTTTTATTACGTTGCTTATTTATATGTTGTGCTTATATCCTAATTCAATTCCAATTTAGTTTTATTTATAGTTTCACGGTGTCTTGTTCTTTTTTATTTTGTGAATAAATATCCTTTTCCTTGTTAGTTTTCTCTCAATAATAACCTTGTTGTAATATGATGCAAATGATTTTGGGAATGAACGTCAAAGGATATACCATACCTTCCTGCGTCTTGTGCTTTCAGAAGACATGTATTATATTGTGTTGAATAGAAACTAGGTCAAACACAATATGAACCCCCCCCCCTCCCAACTCTACTTTGTTAAAAATTCCAGAGGCAAATAGCTTTTCGTTGTATTACCTTGCCACTGGAATCCTGACAGTTCGCGAACTCATCATCTTCCCCCTCGGCGCTCTGGGATACTTCTTCCGTAAATAGTGAAGTTTGAGTCTGGTGACCTGATGCACTGCTGCTCGAAGACGTAAGACATTGTTCCATAGTTACCCCCTCGTCATCAGCTGTCTTTTCGAGGCTTTCTCTAGGTTCATAAGAGGACACCCGTTTTTTAAATGGGTTCAATAGTTCAGTGTTTTCAAAAGGTAATGTCACTGCGTCTTTCAACGGACCACGATCATGTTCATTAGGTTCTTTGGTCAATGCGTGGCCGCCCCCCACTTGTTCATATCTGGCCGACTTATCATCTCCATCAACGCTGCCAGTGATCTGACTCTCCTCACCACTGACAGGCTGTACTGACAGGTCCGCAACTTTCATCAAAGGGTTTTTCAGCTGTAATACTGGTAGAGTGACAGTAAGCTGTCCCTCGAGTTTATTGAACTTCGCCTCCCCTTTGTTTTCATCCACGGGGTAAGACAGGGGCAGCTCCAGTCTGTAAGCTGGCTGACGAGACTCTAAAAGCAGGCGTCTCTCCGTCACAGTCAAGTCCGCATCCCCGGCAGATTTAAGCAGCGGTAAATCGATAGTGATCAACATTTCGCTCGGTCGAAGGCCAGGAGCTGAATCTCGGGAACACCTGTAGTCCTGCAGGTCAATATACGACCTATACTTAACAGTGTGTCGCGGAATAGTTGGCTTCTTTGGTATATCTGGGTCAATCGCAGGCTTTGTCGGCTTCGTCAGTTTCTGTGACTCGCCTTGGGTCCAGTCGTAAGGGTAGGGAAAACGGAGCGGATCGTCTGGATCGGTTTGCTTTGCTGGCTGACCAGGAATCGGCTTCCGAATTACACTAGGATTCGGTACGCCTTTGTACTTCATCTTTAAAACTTTTACGTTGGTTTCGTCTAATTTGACATTAAACTGATTTTGTACGCCCTGGATTGCTGTGCTGTCCACCAGCTTCATAAACCTCTTGTTTTCCCCTGCAATATAAAGCGTATCGGGATGGAAAACAACGTCGTATATCATGTACTTGTTGCCTTTAGAGTCCATGTCTGGCCTTCCCGGTGTCACGCTGTAGGGCAATGACCAGTGCTGGCCGACCCCCCCATCAGCCCCATTCCCCACTTTACATTCGGGTTTGGCGATTAATTCGTTGCTGCAGACGTTGATGAAGCATTTCTGCTTGCCATCCAAGCTCGTTTTCAGGACTCGTCCGGGGTTGGGATGAACAAACTTAATATCCATACCCCTCTCCTTCTCCATTAGAGTTATTTCCTCTTCGTACCTCTTCTTGTTCTCCGGGTCCGATATTTCCTCTGCATATTCTTTTAACAGCTCTCTGAAATTCTCATCTTTAAACGCATTACTGAAGCGATCAATTTCTTCAGGTGTTAAATTTAGGTCCTCCAGCTTGGAGTTTGTATCCATGCTGAGACGAGTCGCTTTAGTGAGGCTGTTGCAATTGAAATTTCCTATCGTCTCAAATGCTATATAGTTGTACCGCCCCGCACGTTCTGGACGCAATATGCAATATATTTCCACAGCAAATAAAAAGTCAGTTGATGTACAGTTAGTCTGCACTAGATAAGTTATATTACTTTTGTTTTGATGACGAAGATAACCTGCGCCGAATGTAGTCTGCTCATTGTTTACAAACCCATAGCAACAGTACACTAATGTTGCTAAGGTGACAGTTGCTGCGGTAAACGCCGACTATGCTTTCCACAGGAAGTTGAAAAATAATTTAATTTTGCTATTTATAGAAGCATAGTGAATTAAAAATATTTTATTGCCTAGCCTTTGTAGCTTTGTTGAGAGGCATCTTTATTTGTTGAAAACACGTTTAACAATGTATAAGCATACAAAGTATAATTTATACAAGTTGCAAATCTAAACATGGGCACTGTAATTTTAAAAGTGAAAAATATGCAATCATTACATTGCATACATTGTATACATAACTTGTTCATTAAACTCTGCAAGTTACTTAAATTATGATGAAGTCAAGAAGGAGCATTTTGGTAAAGTATATAAAACACCAGCTTATGAATCCTTACAGACATCCACTGTTGTGTAACCATTACCTAGCCTGTACCTTTTCCTGACTTTCTTTTAGCAGTTCGGAAAAAGGAGATCCTCTTCTGGATGATCTGAATCAACTTTGAAGGTAACAGTGACAGCTGGGTCTGTAGCATCCTCGCGTTCCTGCCAATGCAGTCTTCGCAAAGTCTGTGAGAGACACACAGATATTATCAGCTATTCATAACCTCGGCACACCCCAGGAATTTCCCAGTATGCCAGACTGCACTGTCTAGAACATGGCGGTCTACTAACATATATGCACCGGGACATCCAATAGGCACTAGAGCTGCATATGACATTGTTCCAATTTGCCAAAACTGCATATCCACAGAATGTGAACTGCCGGTAAACAGCTAAAATAAATTCTTAGAGCAGAAGTTTGAGAGCCGTGCCTTCTCAAAATCGACTGCGATACAGTGATACAGGGGACGTCCTTTCATACATTGTGTCCCTTCTGTGCTGGAACTCGCTGCTGTTGGAGGGTGGTAGAGAAATAAGTACACAGCTTTGCACCAAGACTTCACCTGCTGCCTGGATCCCAAGACAATAATGTAATTCCACTATGCATTGCAATTATTGGCTATAATACAGAATGTAACCCCTTATAACACTATGTATCCCTATGTAGTTTTCCACATATCAGTGTGCAGTTAAAGAGCATTCAAGTAGGAAGCCATCTATGCTTCCTGCTATTTTAATTATAAACGGCGAAAGTGGTGGAAAAAGTTTTTAAGCTGTGTGATGCATTGTTGCCCTTGGCAACCAAACAATTGCAGAGTTTGCTGGGTGACCTGAAATAGCAGCAGGATGATAGGATAGACTGGCCCTGCTAATCTCTTTCAGCAGAAACAGACTATCCAAAGGCCACAATTCATAATCAAAGCTTTTAATGGCCATTATATTAGGTATATTACAGTCATTAGCTCTCAGTCACCCCTGCAGATTTGTGAATCTGCCATTTGAGGTTTTGATTCAAGATTCAAGAGGTTTATTCGTCACATACACAGTTGTACACATACAACATGAATAATTAAATGAGAATGTTTTTGGAGCTTGCAAACGACGTGCAAAAACAATACTGGAAATGATTTTGATCACAAAATCATATATAAATATAAGTGTTATGTGAATTTGTTAGTGGAAGTGCATACTGTCTCATGTGTTACAGTAGGTCTTTCTCGCAGTAGCTTCTAAACTTTTCAGTGCTGTTAATTTTCCATTTTTAATAACGGGTCTAAAATGTAGTGCTTTGTACATACAGGGCCATAATTTTGATGATTTGTATATTACATAAAAAGAACTAAGTTGGAAATGATAGAGTAATTTGACATGCAAAGTGTACAGTACAGCACTTATTGTTTAGATATTGGTAATAAACAGAATTTTAATGTTATTTTTCAGGCTAACAGGCTGTTAGGGGTGAACAAGTATCATTCACACGTTTTCACATTCCTGGGGATCTTTGTCCCTAACCCTCACAAGTGAGAAGGGATGACTGTATATTTAACGGCAGTGATTTGACTGGGCGTATTTTACCTCTGCAGGGAGTATGGCTGTGTTTGGAAAACAAGTGCATCATTGCAGTGGCCCTAAGGAAAAACAGATATGGTCAGTCTGTGATACTGCGATTCGCCTCCTGAGACCACAGATTATGGCATAAATGCTAAACAACAACTGAATACTTTCTCATATCTACAGTCTATTATAGAGCTGTTTGTGTTCTTTGGGATAAGCAGACAAAAGGCAATGCCACATGTTTTAACCCCAAAGAGAATATACATATGATCTGTATCACATTTAAAGCTATTAAACCAAGTGGCATCTTTAGCCCTGAGAATTTGACAGCATCATCATCAGATAATCAATGTCCTCCTGTGCTCCTCATGGCACCTACTTTGTCCACTAACAGGATGTAGTCTTGACTCCCTCCAAACACAATGACGTCAGAGTCCTTCCCCAGACATGCTGTGTGCCACAACCTGAAGGTAGACGGTGGGTAGGAAGATGTCAAAAGCAAATAACACAGTATGCAAGTGTGGCAGAGCTCTGCATTAAGGCGTAGTTTATATATAAACATCACTCTACAATCTCTAAAGGAGTTCTTCTCTTAAGGGATTTTTAAGCCACACTTCGGGCAAACTGACAAATGAAGTCGGAGACATAATTTACTTTTGAGTTAACTTTATTTTAGGACAATTTCTGGCACTTATATTTGTCTTGTTATTAAATAAACTTCAGTTTCCTTGGGAATGGTTTCTTTTCGAGCCTAAAGACCACAGCAATGACATCTACCATCTACCCAACTAATAGGAAACATTCCCAGAACTTTAGCTAACGTTATTTAAAGTTCTTCTCAAAGTTGCCGGAGAAGGCTCTTACTGTAACGTTAATGGAGCGTTACTTCCACGTTTTACCTATTAACAAAGGTTTTGTCAATATTAGCACAAGAACATCGTTACCTGAACATCCTATAAACATGATGAATGTTGAAAAATATCATTTTATAATATAACTAATATTTTATAAAAGGGTAATGTGTATATTGTGAACACGCCATCCAGACTTGAAGCCATGACCTTAGAGCTGTAAAGTGGCAGTGCCACTCTCTGCTCTACCATGCCATTATTAGTATAGTGTAGTATAATATTAGAATAGTATTGCTCTACTATACCATTATTAGTCTTAGTTGTATAGTACTCGTTGTAGTAGTGGGGTGACATTCTCGGAACATCAGGCGAACTGGACACTTTGAACGTTTCCATACCTTAATCGTAACATTCAGTAAATGTTTCTAGAACGACAAATTGTTAGCCAGGCACGCTCACAGCTCTATCTGTCACATGGCAGACTGAGGCTTTGACAGTGAATGGTACCTTGGTTTGTTCTTGTGCTTGTGTTCCAACTTCTTCCACTCTTTGGTCTGGATGTTGAAGGTCCATCCATCACCTTGAGACATTGTACTTTACTTCACAGTACTTTATTTCAGACCCTATGTTATCTGCCAGCTGACACCACCTCACATTACTGAAGGTTTAAAAATTCTTCGTTTCACTTATCAATGCTTTACTGAAGAGAGGCAATGGTTCACTTGATTGTTGAATGTTAGAAGCCAATATCATTCATCTGTGCAGATGTCAAGCTTTGTGCCAAGGTACTGGCCAGTCGTATGCAGCAATTTATGGAGAAACTACTCCTCTGATCAGACGGGATTCATAAAACAGAGGGCGGCTTTGGATAATGTCAGCAGGCTCTCACACATTATTGAGACCTGACACCTGACCAAATGGCTGTGCTGTAGGTGTTCGACAGGGTACAGTTATTTATGGTTGGTCCCAGAGAGATTCCACCTCTTTGGTAAAATCTTTATATGATCATTCCAGTGTCACAATCAGTCAATGGCCTTTCCTCTATGCAGAGGGACAAGACAAGGCTGTCCTTGTCAGCTTGCTCTTTTTGCTTCATATTTAGAAGCACTGCCGCAGGCCATTAGGGACAGCAGGATAGAATCTCCCATAATGATAGACAGGTCGATGCCATATCTGTCATTATATGCAGATGATTGCCTTCTGTTGCTTTCTAACATCCAGCTGTCATTATATCACATCCTGTCACTTTTTACACTGAATGACATTTAGTTGGCAGATGCTTATTGTGGAAAGCTACATACAAGCAAGGCAGATAGTCAAGGAGCCAACTTACGTACAAGTTCTGCTAGGCTAAGCTTGACCAGTAGCAGTTACAAGTTAGCGGTGGAGCAAGAGCTATATATTACTACAACATCACAAGAACATAGGAGTAGAGCTACTCAAATAAAGAGGACTGTGAGGGCTTGCTACCGAATTTGTTCTTCTTCCACTGAATATGGCTGCTAAAAATATTCACCTATTGGCTCAAGTATTAGCACATCTTATGTGTTCACTGGCATAAAGGGTTTCCCAAGCCTTCACAGAAGACTTTTCTGGCATGAAGAAGAAAATTATAGATGGTCTCGAGAGATGAGGCTCTATATGTTTCTTCACAAAGCAAGGTTTCGGTTGTCAAGATGAATATTTTACACCGCAATAATTTTCAGTTTTTTATGATCCCCCTAGCTCCACAAGCTAAATTTATAGCCAAAATGAATTCTCGCATACCACAATTTCTTTGGGGAGAAAATTGTGCAAGGATCAACATAGCTACCTGGCTATCCCAAATTTAAACACGTATTTTTATGCTTTTCAAACAGAACTACTGAATGTGTGGGGAAATCAGTCACAGACGGCAGCATGTTATTTTTCTCAGCATTACTGTGCTGCCGGGTAACATTTGTAGTGACTGTGTTTTGTTCGCTGTCCTGTGTGATTTGCCAGTTTTCAGAAAAAATAACAAATGCTGTTCACAAACAGCTGCTTCTGAAGGTTCTAAAGCAGTGACGAGGAGGGAGGAGGTGACTTACTGAGTGGCTCACATTTGACGCTTAGCCCACCGAAGAGGAACAAGGTGTTGTCGGACACGGCAGTCAGAGTGTGCCATGAACGTCCGATGGGAATTGTAGACGTAGGTATACTGTCATGCCCCAGCACAGGAAAACATGTCACTTTATGATGAAAACCAACAGATTCTGCATGCTACATTTTACAGTAGTGCGACTGGCTGTCTGGTGAACTCCAAATGGCTCAAGTTACTTATCTGTCACATTGTTAATTTTGAGTTGAAAAGTACATACACCGATCAGCCATAACATTAAAAACACCTGCCTAATGTTGTGTAAGTCACCCTCATGTCACCAAAACAGCTCTCCTTGAGGCATGGACTCCACAAGACCTCTGGTATCTGACAGAAAGGCATTAGCAGCAGATGCTGTAAGTCCTGTAAGTTTTGAGGTGATCAGACTTGTGTGTCCAACACACACCATAGATGCTTGATCGGACTGAGATCTGGCAAGTTTGAGGGACAGGTCAACACTTTTTCATGTTCCTCAAACCATTCCTGAAGAATTTTTACAGTGTGGCAGGGCGCATTATCCTGCTGAAAGAGGCCATTGCCATCAGCAGATACCATTGCCATGGGTGTACTTGGTCTGTAGCAATGTTTAGGTAAGTGGTATGTGTCAAAGTAACATCCACATGAATGCCAAGACCCAAGCTTTCCCAGCAGAACATCACCCAGAGCATCACACTGCCTCCGTCAGCTTGCCTTCTTCCCATAGTTCCTCCTGGTGCCACCTCTCTCCCTGGAACATGACTCATCAGACCAAGCCACATTCTTCCATAGCTCCATCATCCAGTTCTGACACTCACATATCCATTGTAGATGCCTTCCGCAATGGGCAGGGGTCGGCATGGGTACTCTGACCGGTCTGCAGCTATGCAGTTCCATACACAGCCAGCTGAACTGTGTGTTCTGACACCTTTCTATCATAGCCAGCATTAACTTTTTCAGCAGTTTGTGCTACAGTAGCTTTTCGGACCAGAGAGACTAGACTTTGCTCCCTATGCACTTCAGTGAGCCTTGGGCACCCATGACCTCGTCGTCGGTTCACCAGTAGGCTTTCCTTGGACCACTATTGGTAGGTACTGACCACTACATACTGGGAACACCCCACCAGAAGTGCGGTTTTGGAGATGCTCAGACCCAGTCATCTAGCAATCACAATTTGGCCCTCGTCAAAGTCACTCAGATACTTACACTTGCCCATTTTTCCTGTTTCCTACACATCAACTTCAAGAACTGACTTTTCACTTGCCCTATATAAAAAAGCACCTTGATAGGTGCCATTGTGACAAGATAATTAATGTTATTCATTTCGCCTGTCAGTGGTTTTAACGTTGAGGCCGATCGGTGTAATTATGTCTACTTATAGCACTGACACAGTGAACAATTAGTAATTATTTTTTTGGCCACTGTTGTCCTGTCTACCCAACTTACATTTACAGCATTTGGCAGACGCCCTTAGCCAGAGCGACTTACATAAGTGCTTTAAGACTCCGCAATGAATTCTTCAGATACTAGCTCAGTAAAGACCCATGAATACCATCTATCTGAATACTCTGTAGGGAAAGTGCAATTTTTTTTTTTTTTTTTTTAAATAAGGAAAACTGATGACAATAACTGTACTGTACTTCAACTAACTAGTGTTCATTACAGATTCACAGGACGATACCACATAAACGTGAAACAAAGAAGGATTGTTCTGAAGAGATTTTAAATTGTTTTGTCAGAAATTCCCATTTAACTACTACAATGGAATGCAGCTTTTAGTGGAATGACTGGAATGTAATGTATGACAGGAACCTAAATTACGTGAAGGGCGGGTGACCAGTGACTAACAGCCATGCAGTTTGCCACCCAACAACCACTTCTTACACTTCTGTCCATGTCCAAGACTCAAGATCCAGGCAATGGATATCACTTCTCCTGGTCTCCTGAAATCACAGCAGAGACATCAAGTCCTTGTGAGAAAGACTCTACACTCTTAACTCTGGATTCTTAACTCTGGATTCTTAACTCTGGACTATCAAAGGAGTTGCCTTTGCTGCTGTTTCGAAGGTACTCATAGCACAGCCACTCATCTGCCGCCTGCACGGAGCACTGCCATGCCTCATTAACAGCGAACAGAAGAGGCCTAATTCTTCTGTTCTTACGCTCCGCTGTAACTTTAGGTGAACTTTTCTGCTCTCGGCTGGAATGTGAAGGAGGGCTGTCTGTGGGACTCACCACCACTCTGCCACCGCATATGTAGCCTTTGTTACCCAGAGTGGCGCTCGCATGGGCAGCCCTCGGAGCGGGTAGAATACCCTGCCAACACGTGGAACAGAAAATGCTGTTTTTCAGCTGCAGGTGCTTTCTCCTCTGGCAAAAAAGCCAGTAACATTCCACAGTTATGATTCATGATGTCACGATGATGTCATTGTTAGAGCTCGGTTTTATTTATTTATTTTTTTGTAAAACCACGTGAGTTTTGCAATACCTGAGTAGGAGGTTCGCTCCAATTGTTTGTCCTCGAGTCAAAAACATGGACTTCGTTATTCCAACCCCAAAACACTTCCTCTACCTGAAACATTCATTTATTAATCCATTTCGTATTCGCCATTCACTTCTGGATGCACAGGAGCGACCAAATGCAAAACAAACTCAAGGAAAAAAAACAGAAACTTAGAAAGGGGCGGATTTTACCCAGGATGCCTCGTCCACAATGAAGTTCGTGGAATTATTGATCTCTCCAAGTCGCTTGTGGCCGTATCCACCAAAGTAGATGAGCCTGCAGTACAACACCAGGATAACAAGAGCGTGTCAGAGATAAAATGTCCCTATTGTGAAAACAGGCATCACGAGGGTAGGGGGCAGGGCATGACAGAAAAGCAAAACATTTCTGCTACGCAGTGGCGTAGCCATACATGGTGCATAAAGGGTGTACACACCCCCATCATGAAAATGTACATTTTTCTTATGTGAAATTCAGAAATATTTGCATTTAACACCTGTGTTCCCCATCATCATGAAATCCCGTTAAAATCGTTAAAATGCATCCTGCTTTTATGATTAGGAGCCTACTTATTTATATATCTTGAAACAGTTAGTAACAGATCGTTGATGTTTTGCGCACACCGATGGAAACTAATTGTTCCCGCGTACTGTAAGGAATTAAAAATTGCACAGCAAATAGACCATCAGTTTACTGTATTTTCAATTTCAACATCATTCTGAAGTTCCGTTTTCAGTAATTAAATATAAAATCACTGCAAGCACAACGAATTAGCGAAAATGTCTTCAGTTCAAAATATATATAGTTCATTGTTAAAAACCAGTTTTTAAGAAATGCAAAAATAGGTTGGGTCGTGTCGCAGTTGGGTGCACTGGGAACTAGGAGCAGTAAGGCTGGATATGCACGGTACGTGCCCCCTGTGGAAAATTCCTGCCTGCATCTCTGTTCATACATGTGGATACTATGTACTGGTATCTCTGTAAGCATGTGTGCCCCGTGATGAACTAGAATTTTGGATACAGGTACCATCAGAACCATAAAATGCACTGATTTAAATGAGGACCTAGTACAGCATCAGCATGCCTTCACTTAGATTCTCCAGTTGTCTACAATTCTCCTATAGGATGTGATGCCATCCTCGCATGGAAAATTTCTTAGTCTGATGTTCCGTTGTCAGTGGTGGCAGAAGACTGCCTCAGTTGAAAGTTGGATTGAGATATGGTGGCTGGGCATAACCGTCATACTCACTTGCATGCTGTGTCGTCATATTATTTTGCTTTTCCCAATAAAGGCTGAATTAGACTTCTGCGTTGAGCCTACGCCATGACCAACACAAGTGGCCAATGCCATCGCAAGCATTTATACTTGTGCGTTGGTGTGTCTGTGTCGCTCAGCAATTACAATTCTTTTGTCTTCCCACCCTGCACGATTGTTGAATCTCGCAACCAAAATAGGAAAAAAAAACAACATTTAACAAAGTATCCATTTATCAAGTCCTGGTTATATGTCTGTTGCTCCAAACTTCCAGTAGACAAATTTGGGAAAATGCTGAGCTGGTTTAAAGTAACATTTTATACATTTTCCCTTCTAAAGTCTTGTAATGTACAAATAAATTTAATGGATGTGATGCCGCTTCAGTTTCAATCAGCGAAATAAGTACACCTGGGATGTATGCTTTCTTCTCTCCCATAAAAAAGTGAATGTTGCCAAGTGGACCAATCACAGTTCTTGTAGTCTGTATCCCCATGACGCCCAGCTACATTTCTGGGGAGGTGCACGTCAGGCTCGGTGACGGCTACACCATACATACAGCGTAAAAAATCAAAGCAGAAGCATAAGTCAGCCTTTAGGGGTTGAGTGGACCACAGTAATTCCAGGAATGTTCATCCATAGCAGAGCTGTCCAAAACCTTCACCATGGCACATGAGCACTCGATTCTATAGGCTTTTCTTGGCTTGTGTCATACATGTACCTTTCTGGCTGTCGAATATTGGTTGGATGACTCCTCTACCATATGACTTCGTTCCACTGCTCAGGAAAGCACTTTCTGTGCTCCACTTTGTTTGTGTTTTAGGTGTAATACGTTTTTTTTGTACTAAGACTCCACCATTGTGTCAGTCTCGTTAAGATTCTGACACACTCCACATGATAAAAGGGCCTTTAGACCGTTTAAGGATAATCAATTCCAAGTCCTTTGCTACAATTACTTTAGTCACCATTTCTCAGGAATTATCAGCAAATGCAGTGTCGCTGAAGTCCAGGTCAGCAATCTCCTCCTCTTTTAGCCAAAATCATAGACAACATTGAAATAGCTTAATGCATGATGGGTTGCTAGCCGCTTAATTAACTTTGATGCCGCAAATAACTACAATCAATACATGTAGTATCTTTTGTTTATTGAAATGCTTCACTTTGATAGTGGTTTGTTTGCATTGTCTGCATTCCCACTGTCCACCACATTCCTCTCTCATGAGAGTGTATTTTTAAGGTATGTAGGTAAAAAAAAATTTCCCTCCCTAATGACAGAGAGAACATATCATTCCAAACACAGAGGGTTGGACAAACTTGGTGCAGTGTGCTAGTTGTGGAGATGCATGGTCTCTTTGCTGCTTTGGTCCCGAGAGACACACAGAGCCCAAATACATCAATAATTAATGTAAACAGGCAGAACTTTTGCACGTAGAAAACTGATATACCCAAATAGCCAAACCAGGCAACCAAGGCAATTTCTGAGGATTGCAAGCGATGATGTTGGTTTCAACGGGGAGTAATTCGATGTAAAAATCGAAATGATCTGGAATCTCAATGCACAGCCTCCACGGTAGTTCTGGGGTGGTGACTAATAGCACACAGCTCCCCAGCTCCTCTTCACTCTACAGGCTGAGGGCTCCGTCGACCGCGATCACGCATGGAGGAGAGTGCCGTTATTCTGAGGTTCACCTGCAAACGTCTAGGCACTGAGCCAGCGGTAAGAGCAGCTGTCAGGCAAAGGTCGCCACACCCAACCACCAAGCCCAATCTGATAAAAACGAGACATTTTTTGCCTGCACCTCCTCACTACACGTGGCTAATTGTGCACGGTGGGGACTGAAACCGTAGGACGAACATTTTGACTGGCAGAGCACCGAGGAAGGGGGGGGGGGGCATGGTGATATCCCATTTCGGATCTAATGCAAGGCATAATTCCATTTGCTGTGAGGCAACAGCAACACACACTGGCAATATACCAGTATACATAAAAAAGAAAGACTGAAATGACTATTAGAACACTTAGGTAATTGTCATTGTTTATTTAGTTATGACTAAGGAAGGCAGGGAGTTAAATTTTAGATGCTACTGTAAGAAGCAGGGATTATTTATAATCCAGAAACACTGCAGTAATGCAGTTCAGGCCTTGAGGGCCTCGTTATAGCACAGAGATCATCATCGCCGTTATAAAATTCTGACTATACCATAAATTACCTCCAGTTCTTGCAAACAACTGAAGCAATTACATATTAAATATGGATACATGTGCTTTTCATATTAATTTGCATGATAATTATATCACAGAAGCAGAACATATTTGATGGGGAGAACTGGTGGCAAACTAATGCTGGACTGCAATGGTCCACACATAATTCAGCAGTATTCTAGTCTTAAACATCATACTGAATTAATTCCCCTTTGCAGCCAGATTTATTTCAGCTGTCACAATATATTTCCAAGTAGTTCTGAAATAAATAAATATTAAAACAAAATTACTGGCCCCTGGGCATTGTGGCTGTCTGCCATTTTATGTTTTTATATTTTATATTTCTTTACTGTATATATTTTTTTCTTTAGAACTGTTGTTTATTGCAGCAATTTTAATCAGGAAAAAAAATCAGTCTATATGGACGTACAACTGAAGTATCAGCACAGCGACGTAGCTGAGACGATGACACTTGAATGAATATGTCGTGAGTTTCATTTTATGAAATCATAAAGGTAGATGCCGGAATCAACTAGTGCAATTTAGGACATCATATCACCATTTTAGAAAGTGGCAACAGAGGTACAGTTACAGCAGGCAGACTGTTAGGCATAACTGCACGCTGCCCCTCTAGCCACGGTGTCTGGGGTAACCAAATGATTTATCTACCAAGCTAAAAGGTTTTTTGATTCAATAGGATGCATTCTGACTCCATTTCAATGCTCTCCACAAACAGAAATGCACACCAGTGTGTCTGCATCTTTCAAATGACTATTAGTATACCAGAAAACACACATTTATATGACGGAAATGCTATCTTTTATGGCTACTTTGTTTTGTGTACAAGTTCCCAAGTCAATAAATTGGTCGATCACGTCATTTACGGTCAGGTCTAAGTAGCCTCATAAATTCGGATGCCAGAGTCACCTGGAGATCTTACATTGGTAGGATTAGTGATACAGACCGTGGCAAAAGGAATTTTTTATACCATTTTAATACAGTTCTACCTCATGTCCAACCATCTAGCATCCTGGACAGCCCTTCATATTATACTAGAGTCAACAAAGGAGAGGCAAGGATTCGCAACCTTTCCAGCCACAAGGCCCAGCTATAGTCCACAGGGGTGTATTTCTGAGTAAATTTTCAGTTTTTCCAGCTGGCGACTGGGTGTCTAGAGCGGCCCATTGTGAACCAAACTGCATTTCTCTAATCGAGATTAGCGGCCCACTGGAGGCCTTCCTATGGCCTGCGGTCCAATGGTTGAGAAACCCTGATACAAGGGATACATAAAAAAACAACCAGAGACAGGTCGAGTAAATCACTGTCTTTCCAAGACATTCATTTTTAACGAGCTGATGCAAGGAAAGATGAGCGTTTTCTTTTTGGAAATGGAAAAAGAGCAATTTCTGTACTGCATAAACTCTAATGAAATCAAATGATGTAATTTTACATTATTGAAAAGATTTAGTCTCCGCCTGTGTCACATGTGTGCGGAGTTTGCATGTTCTCCCCATGTCGTCGTGGGGTTTCCTCCGGGTACTCCGGTTTCCCCCCAC
>JAODJX010000027.1:3005978-3017156 GCA_026776945.1 Isichthys henryi | reverse complement strand
GCCCCCCATCCTGGGTTGTTCCCTGCCTCGTGCCCATTGCTTCCAGGATAGGCTCCAGACCCCCCGCGACCCAGTAAAGATAAGTGGTTTGGAAAATGGATGGATGGGATGGATTATCAACATCAATTTGTACTTATAGCTAAAGAAATCGTGTTCTGAAATATTGAAGCTGAAATGAAACTCTAAAAGGATATCGCCTTATCCTGTGCAAATGCAGCGCCAAGCTTACCTGTCATCATGCACCCAGCAGGACAGCTTATCCCGCGGTGTGGGAGACAGCCCTTTGCTGTTCGTTACTTTCCTCCACGTGAATTTTCCATCCAGAAGGTTGACGCAGTAAATCTGAAAACACAGATCATTTTAGCCTCATATCTCAGCTGAGGAAATATTGTCTAACAACAAAGCAACCATTTCATTTTACGCACTAATTCAGCTGAATATTAATGGGGTCAAGTATATATTAATGGGCTGCGGGATTTGATCCCACAACCTTCTGGTCACAAGCCCAGACCCTTAATCATGATGCCATCTGCTGCATGTTTAAAGAAAAGGAAGCTAAATCAACTTCTGCAGTAAGTGCAAACAGGATATTTTCCCCGATACCAAAACTAAGTCTGCAAGTCACCTGATTGGTGTGGCCATGGTCATCACAGCCTCCAAAAATGTACATGTGCCCATTGAGAGCGCTGCCACAGGTGCCTGACATGGGTGGCGGAATCTCCCCCTCCATCCTGTGTGTCTGCCTAACAAAACAAGGGCATGTATCACATGTGCATTGCAGCGGCAGGAAATATTCGCATGACGGAAGCCCACATTGCACTGTAAAATAACGGCAACATCACAAGCCCGTGATGCATCTTTCACTGGTCTGATCTGGTCTGAATTACACAGTATTATTTCATTGCTGTTTATCCATAATTTATCACTAATATTTATTTATTCAATCATTCATACTATTTACGAACAAATCTACTGCTTCCATTATTGCCTAAATTCTAAACATAAATGTTTATATCTACCTTGTATGTCAACTTATATTGTTATCAGTGATGTTTTGTCCTGTCCGTCTCTGCATTTCATGTATATATGTAGCACCGTGACCCCGGGGAAGGTTGTATTGCATGACCATATGCTGTGTTACTGTCTATGATTGGTGTGACAATAAAGTCCCAGTTGACTTGACTCGATTTGAATGGATGGTACCTGCTTCCATGTTTACCCGTGTTTTTTTTGAGGGAATATGCCTCAAGCAGAGCAAAAGTCACTCAGTTCAACCGACAGCCCTGTACAAAGTGATAAAACGGAAAGGACATCGCCAACTAACCCACCGAACAGAATCTTCAGGGTTACGATGCTCCCCTGTTTCGCCAGCAAGAAACCAAGGGTCCATCCATTTTTAATAACCACTTATTTGGTCGGGGATCACTGGATGTTTACACACACTCACTTAGTCACCGGTTCATCTGAACTGTGCTTGTGTTACCTATAGAGAAAATCCACCCGAACGAGTAGAGAAACTGCAAACTCTAGACCAACAGTTACGGAAAACCCCCGTGATGTGAGACGCCAGAACTACCTGCTGAGTCATCATCCTTTGCCTCAGTGAACTCTGACTCTTAAAAATCCTATCAGAGTAGTAAGCAATGAGATATTCATATCTATTTTTGAATATGTCAAATGCACCACTCTCAGACAAATCAAATAACTGAGTCCATATGACCACATTCAGCAAAGCCAGATAAAAAGCAAGACATTTCACTAACATGAACAGTATTCAGTTCCTATCCAAAGATGTTCTTAAATACAAAATACTGTTGAAAGTATTTTAAAGGACATCCTGTTTTGAAATTTGCAGTTTGACATACACTTGTGTATTTTATTATCTAGAAAGAAACTGAGATAAGTACAAAAAGTCTTCAATTACCATAAAGCACTCTGCGTGTCATATAGCCAGATCTCATCACTGGGGAGGAAAACTTCATCATCACCAACTGCCTACAGGGGACAAATGATAATTGCATATATTTATTATTTATCAACACGCATATGACACTCCATGCACACAGTACGTTCATACATACACACATAGGTCAAGCGACTTTGATTACATCTAAACTTAATCGCTGCACTATTAAAACATGCTACATGTGGTATGTTCTAATAGTATCATCGTATATATACGTGTGTGTGCAGCTGTACATACACATATAACTTTATCGGGAATAAAAGCGATAGACTGAGTTGACTTTTAACATCCAAATAGCATGACGGTCGTTTATGACCGGGTTTACATTCCCGCAGGTACACTGCACGTCCACCATACGTCCAGCAAAAAATCAGAATAGAGCGAAGGGTCGGCGTTGTTTACATTTGTTTTGCTTTGTTGACAGGACTTGCGCTTACCACGTAACCCCCCCACACATACAGAAAGCCTCCTTCCAGCAGAGCCGTGTGGCCGCTCCGCTCCCGGGCCACGAGTTCGGCGCCGTGCGGCTCGCCAGTCACATCCATGGCTCTAATCCGATCCGAACGCGATTATGGGGAGATTGGAGACGCATCTCAGCGCCAGTGCAGCGCCAAACTGCTCTGCTATGACAAACACAAATATGTTACAGTATGACAGCTGAAAACAGCGAGGGGAGGGCCTCTTACGGCAAGCAACGAAGATCATACGACATGCCTGCACAGGCGTAACATGCTACGATTTTAACGATTCTGCTTAGCAGAGACGTTCAGCCGTGGCGTGTAAAATACGCATTCTTTGTTTCATTGTCTTTTTCTGCTTTTCTCAGAACCGATCTTCCTAAAAAAATAAAGTTTACCATTTTGGTTTTCTATAATTGTATTATGGTTTATAATTTAAATATGATTGTCGATCATTTATTTAGGCAATGATAAATTGAAATATTAGTTACCTTTTATAAAATGTTTTATGTAGTGTATGAGTCTAATATTAAAAGGCATATAATATCTGTCGTGCCCATAAACCGATGGGCCGCAGGTAAGCGTAGTGATAATGGGATTGCATTGCTCCTCTCCAGAGGACGCCCCCCTCCGTTTCCTTCGGGACGGACGCTAGGACCCCGCGGACTCCCATCGCCAAACTCACCGCAAAAGAGGCGGAAGTGCGAGATTTAGCGCCAATTGTTGAAGATGGAGTCGCATAAAGTGAAGGTGAAGGTGTCAGCAGCTTTCAAAATGCGGGGACTTATTCTTCGCCCGTAAGTTTTTTGGGTAACGATTAAAGCAGATAATGGCTGGACTCCATATGCAGCTTGCCGTCGTGTTTTCGGAGGGTTATTATTGACTGAAACTCAGGACCCTGACCCTAAACTTAATCATGCCCCAGTCTATCTCCACAGATACTCACGGATTAATATATAAAATATTCGTAGTATATGGTATGTCAATAGCATGCAGTTTTTCAAAATTTGCATAAGACTGCTTTTCACGCGTGTGTATAAAAATAGCTTATTATTACACCTAAACTCCACCAGATAGTTAATGTTCTTCAAGTTATTATCATAGCCTTCTCTTTAATCTTCCTAACATTTGCAAAGAAGTATCAATATAGCGCTGTGAAGGTTATGCGCGACAATCGGTATTAACTGATGGGAATTTGGACAGAAATAGAGAAAGTCGGGATGACATGATGCATCTACAGCAGCCCGACTTATAATTATGGAGGTGATTTTTCTGTTTATTATTTATTCATATTTTTTTCAGTGACGCCAGCAGGTACTTGGTGGAGGTGTTGAGTTCTGTGAGTGAGCTGGAACTGGAGGATGTTCTCGAAAAGGTCTTGGACGCTGTGGAGAAGCAGCCGCGTAAGTGACAGGCAGAGGCGGTCTTTTCTTCAAAGGTGGCGTAATCAGTGGCATATACACGCACATTGCTGTAACTGCGGAGTGTTTGCATGGCTCCTAACCTCCCGTTCATCTGCAGTGTCCTCCAATATGATTGAGCTGTCCTTGGTGGAGATAGCAGTCCAAGAGTGCAGCCAGTCATGTGATGAAAACATGTGAGTAGATACTGTCGTTAATTTGTCATCCTGTGGGATATCTTGGGCTCTAAGGAACTTTGGATAGTTGCGTTTAGTAAAACATTAGTAGTTATTATGCATGCATTTAAAATGTAGGTTATGCTTCCAGCTGTATAATAACTTTCATATTATTTTCTGACTCTCCTCACCTCTTTTTTAATGTGCGTTTTTTTTTTCCCAGAGATAATGTCTTTAACATTATTGGAGCTTTTGATATCCCAAGATACATCTATAATGGAGAGAGAAAGAAATTTATACCGTAAGTATAGACATTAATTGTGAATCTAAGGTGTTATGCAGTGATATCTATGCAGTGATATTTATGGGAGACACCTTGGTGGCGAATTGCACACAGGATCAGTAGAAAGAGCAGAGTGTTGGATTTCACATGGTGCCTCAGATATGTCAAGAAATTCTGACCCAGTTTTTCCTCTGCAGCTCAGTCCATAAATTACTTGGCTTTGGACGGAGGCCCTGAGTATGTTATCTGATGATTAATTGTGTTTTCTGCTGTAAAGATCACAGATGTCCTTTCCTTGCAGACTCGCCATGTCCAACCATCCTACCCCAAGACTTTGTGGAACCCCAAGGGACAAGGCAGAGCTATTCAGAGAGCGTTACACCATCCTGCAGCAGGTCAGGGTCCTGCCACATTTTGCGAGCTACCCGCTGCACCCACTTTCACAGGCTGCCCTGATCCTGATCAAGGATCCAGATCCTACCATCTCTGCTCCTTGACACCTGACTGCCTTCATCTTTCAGCTTGGCCTCCAGCTGACCTTCCATTCTTTCCGCTTCGCCTCCTTCTGCCATGACTCCAGATCCACGGCCGTCATATCGTTTTATTGTAATAAGAACATCCAGAACGTCAGATGGGCCACAGTGCCCAGCATTTCAATGACTTTTTATTTCCTGCTTGCACAGCGTATACACAGACATGAGCTCTTCACACCCCCTGTGATTGGATCGGCCCTGGAGGAAGGCCAGAACAAATTCCAGGTAGGCAGTAGGGGCCTGAGCACGAACCCGCCGTGACGTGCTTTTGGCCAGGTTTTCTCTTAAGG
This sequence comes from Isichthys henryi, assembly GCA_026776945.1. Lineage (NCBI taxonomy): Eukaryota > Metazoa > Chordata > Actinopteri > Osteoglossiformes > Mormyridae > Isichthys > Isichthys henryi. The sequence goes on along the minus strand of JAODJX010000027.1, from coordinate 3,012,050 downwards.
AGAGGAGTGACCGTGGTATTGTAATTTATCTGTTTTAGTTGAGGACAGTGGAGGCTTTGCTGGGAAGCACAGCCAAACTCAAGGAGGTGATTGTACTGGGGATGGTGACACAGCTGAAGGAGGTAGGTGTTTGCCTGCCCCTCCCCTCCCTTTGGTATCACTTCTCCCTTTGGTGTATTTTGGCCAAATAAACCAGCTAGTCGTTTAGAATAGAATAGTGATACTTCATTAATCCCTTTGGGGCAATCCTCTTTACCCCATCTTGCTTTCTGTAACACAGACACGCAGGTGGGTTTGGGGTCACAGCACAGGATCCACGGACATTGACTGTTCTGCCGGGCTCGAATTGGCGACCTTCCAATCTCCGATCCTGAGGCTTAGCCCACTGCACCACACACCACCCCTCAGGATTTAATCAACAATAAGGACTGCAGTCCTGCTCGGTAGCTGCATTCCTCATTTATGTTCCTCTGGAGGGCGTAGCACCAGTCCTGGCCATGGCTCATGGCTTTGAATACTATGTATCTGAACATGTAGTGTTAAGGCCCCAGAATTCCTCCCCCCCATTGCCCACACCACCTCTATCCTCCTCTACACACTTTCGTTAGCAGTTATTAGTTTAAAAACTGCTACACTGAGAGATTATATGCCGAATCATCCAGTTGACTTTCTTTCATGAGTGTCTCTGTATGTGTGTGCACATTGTATATAAAACACATTTAACATTTTGTGACAGTCTGGCTTGTGCTGTTGTTGTATTTGTGTACTTCCTGTTATTGTGTCGGTGTATCGCTCTATCCAGTTCATGACTACTTCCGTCAGTTGTTCTCTTCGTGTTAGGTTTGCTCTTTTGTAAACGTTAAACACACACAGTAATTTTATTATACTTGTTTTCAGTGTATTGCCATTAATTTCTCTTTCTGAAGGACACACCAAGACAAAGTAGGAATACCAAAAAGCTACGACTTTGTAAACAGCGATTGTTATGTTGGTCATGAAGTCGCCCCAGAGTTCACCATCCTGCTCCCAGAAAAGGCCATAAATCTGTCATTTGTGCACCTAATGCTGTGATCCTAAGTGACCCGTTAGGCGTGGAGTTTATCTCCTTAAACAGCCGGCTGTCTGGTGCTTGAGGCTGTAGTAGCAGGTGCTCTCCCAGAACATGAAGCAGCAGTTGCCTTTGAAGTTGCAAGTTCAGTTTTTTGATGTGAGCTTTAGCGCTGAAGTGGATCTCTAACCTCCCTTTTATGTCCTTTCTTCGCTTCTCTGAACGCATTAAGGGCAAATTCTTCTTGGAGGACCCCAGCGGCACAGTGCAGCTGAATCTCTCCAAAGCAATATCCTTTTCCCAGCATGTTGTGGGGGCCGTAGCAATACTGTGGGCAGCTCCAAACCCACAGCATCGCCATCGCTGAGACAGTCATACCCCCCTCCCCCCAAGCAGCTGATCAAATATGCAACAGCCGGGTCTCCCTGCAGAAGGCTCCGGAATGGAGCATGATAAAGGTCCCCCCCCCCCCAGCTCTCTGATGTCAGAAACCCCCCTTAACACCATTCCCACCAGTTCCACAGTGGCCTGTACACAGAGTCCTGCTTCGTCTTGGCGGAAGGTGAGGTACAAAATCCTCTGCGCTGAGATTAACAACTTGCTTGTAAAGGTTTATTTGGTCAATGCTCATTTTAGCTGTAAATACTCATACCTATTGTTAAGGATTAATGAAGCACCATTGTTTCTTGTGCTGTAATGGTATACATTAATTCTCACCTGGCAATACAGCAGAGTAAAGGCTTATGCAGGAAATCTGGGATCAGTTTCATTGTCTTCCAGAAAGAAACACAGTAATAATTATAAACAATGCAATGGGAAGGGCTCTTGGTTCTGCCCCAGCTCATTATAAGTGCTGTGGCTTGGCATTGATCCTACCAGTTTGGTCTCACACTTCCTTGTCTCGTTTCGTTAGGCTGGTATGATGACTCCATCTTTCATGTCAATGCCTTTGGCTTCCCACCCACCGAGTCATCCACCATCACCAGGTCAGCTGACAGCCTCCCCATCACATACCATAAGTGATGCTAGAATCCCGTTAAAGTCAGTTACACAATTACAGCACCTTTCTATAAGTACTTTGAATCCTCCTCTAGATTGTAATACTTTTAGATTAAATAACATTTTTATGCAAATTGGAATTCCAGGTGAATCACACCAGATCGACATACAGTGTCTAATACACACACTGGGACCTGGACGAGTTTAACAAAGAAAAAATTAAATTATAAAAAGTAAAGAAGAAATGTAGTAAATGAAAAGCCTAAAGGATTGTAGGTGGATGTCTAGTGCTAAATAGAGACAGTCTGTTCATATAGCAACCTTGCTATCTGTCTGTAGAGGTGAAAGAAATCTTCAGAACAGTTTTTTTATGCTGGTCATATGTGGGCCTTAACATTGCAGTGGGGTTGCGGTTCGCATTTGATCCACAGAGGAAATTCCTGCCGTAGACCATAATAGTGGCAGACATTCTCTAGCCAACTAGCAAGGTCTATTCAACAAACAAACAGCGTCATTCTCATAAAGGCTGCATGTATCAGATGATGTTGCAGACACTTTGCCAGTTACCTCCTGTATAGGAGAGTGTAAACATACATGCAATAGACCAGTGTTTCCCAATCCAGTCCTCAGGGACCCACAGCAGGTCCATGTTATTGCTGGCAGATAGTCCATATAGGGACTGGGAGGGATCAAAAATATGGACTGTCTGTGGGTCCCTGAGGAAGAGATTGGGAAACACTGCACTAGACTATTGAAAAACCAATTGCTCAAGCTAAAGGTTTGTAATATTTCTATCACTTGGGGGGGGGGGGGTGTTGAACTACCTCAGTCTTCATAGGTATGTAAAGTATCCAATACCAATACAATGTTATCATTCTCGTCCTAGTGACAATGTGGCAATACCTGTAGAAGATATTATGTAATGAGCAGCGATATCATTACGGAGCAAAATAAGCGTGATAACATATCTGCAGTGTGGAAATACTTCAGAGTTAACAACAAAATCCAGACCACAGCAGATAGTTTACTAGAGCACAGTTTACAATCAAGAGGAGGTATAAAATCAGGATTATGCGATACTAGTAATCTAATTAAACATCTAAAACCTAAGCATAAGCGAGTATGATGAAGTTGCCACGAGCAGCAACACTCTGCAGCAATCAAATGTGCAGCAAACACTAGCATAGAGAGAGAAATGTCAAATGACAAACCTCTTGCAGTGATAAGCTGTGTCGATCAGGCACAGTATCATAATGGTAATACATTCTTAGGTGGTACGCAGTATAAAAAGTTTGTGAACCACTGCTTTAGAGGTTTTAGAGTGATACGTTTTTAAATCATAACCTGCCGACGCATTGTTCTCCACGGAAACAAAACAAACGAAGATCAGCCCCCCCCAAGCCCCCAGGTGGCAAGTCTTAACGCCAGCTGTTTCTTGGATTGTTTGTGTATAGTTTCTTTTTTTCAGGCTTTCACATTTTTTTCTGCAAAAAAAAATTGAGTGTCCCAGTTGGTGTTGCAGTAGGGGGATTGTTTGGGGGTGGATTTCAATGTTATTATTAATCCTAATATTTTTATTTAAAATATTATTATTATTATTATTATTATTATTTTAGACATCGCACAGCGCTAGTTGGTGTCAGTGTTTGTGAGAACGAGAAACCGAGCATTAGTACTCCTACTTGGTCTGAAAAACATGGTATCTGCGTATCCCTCGTTAAAGCACTGCTGGAGCCATCATGTTTGGTATGATTTTCAGCATGTTTATGAAGTGTGCTGAGCCGGGCTGTCTTGCTGTCTGCAGGGCGTATTTTGGGGACATTAACTTCTTCGGTGGCCCCTCCTCCACGTCAGTGAAGGCCTCGTCCAAGCTGAAGAAGCTGGAGGAGGAGAATGAGGATGCCATGTTTGTGTTCGTGTCGGACATGTGGCTGGACAGCGTGGAGGTGATGGAGAAGATCCACACCATGTTCTCAGGTGCCTCCCCCCAAACCCCCATGCTTCAGTGTATTGCTTGGCTGCATTCTCTGTTTCAGCTCAACATTGCCATCTGCTGGATGCCTTATGTGCCAGCGGGTCATTTTCTCCTTAACATCTTACAAATTTAATAATACATTTTGTTCCATATATAAATATTTAAGGAGAATAATATCTTCATGCTGTATTGTTGCACAAGCATGTACTATAGGCAAAAAAAAATTCATTGTTTTTGTGCTGGTGACACTAATGATTAGTAATGATCTGCTGAATAGCCTGACCGGCACAGTAGGTCAGTGTATAGTCTGCCTCACATCTCCAGGGTTGGGGCTTTCAGCCTCTGCTGTGTGTGTAGGGATCAGTTAGGTGAGGATGTGGAGCAATGAGATACTGCAGACCAAAATATAAGCCATAATTTTCTGCTTGGCATTACACCATTTTAGCTTTTTGAGCTGCATGTCATTAGGTTTATACTGTATAAGGAATCCCCCTTTGCACACACTGTTGCGCTGATAATGCACGCTAGCTCCCTGATCCGCTTTTCATTCCTCTTTCCTCCCTGACGGTGCAGGATACTCTGCCATGCCTCCCACCTGCTTCATTTTCTGTGGGAACTTCTCCTCTGCCCCCTACGGCAAAAGCCAGATCAAATCTCTGAAAGGTGAGGAGCTTCCAGCACTGTAACACATGGCAGTGACGATACATGCCGTTTTTATTTCTTTTGCCGCACCATAAAATCGAGCTGCTGATTCCAATCATAAGCTTAGTGTGTTTTTGCCAAAAGTCTGCCTTTTTCTCCTCTCCCAGAATCCCTGAAGGCTCTCGCTGACGTGATCTGCGAATACCCCAACATCCACAGCAGGTGAGCCTTTCAGGGCAGTCGCTCTGGCCCTTTGAAGCCGTGCTCTGCGACTCGCGGCTCCTTCAGAGCTGCAGCCTGGCTGCCCGTTTCAGTTTGGGATTTAATTAGTGGCCATTTGTGCCTCAGGCGACTGGAAGGAGAGGGAGCGCGTTTGTGCCTGGCTGATGTCAGAGACTGGAGATAAACTTGTGATTTACAGAATGACCTTTTACACACATGGGCTACTTTGAATCTTTTTTTAATTCTATGCCTGTGTATGCGTTTGTACTTTGTGGCATGTATCTTGGGGGAACTACAGTAAGCATTATGGCATTATCGCATCGGGTATTTTTATATCTCAGAATGGCAGAATTCCCCAAATGATCAGTCATGTCCGTTAATCTTTTCTGGAACGTATCAATAAACGTTCAGCTTGACAACGGTTTTAATGGGACCTGGAGTTCACAAACTGGAGTCTGTTAAATGTGTGCAGCCTTGATTGGCTTAATCAGCATCTCAAGGGTCTGTGAAATGTGTAGGGTCTTGACTGGTTTAATCCAGCGAAAATTGAATAAGCCACAGCTGGTGCTGGGGAGCCGATATTAAAGCAACTGCTCGCTGCCACAGACGGGCGTGATGAACTGCGGTATCTGCTGTTTGCCGATTTCCGGTCCATGTTTTAAAGACCTGCCTTTAAAAGCGACCGTGACTTGTGCTGCCTCTGACACAAGCTTCTCTCTCGGAAAAACAGCAGCCGTTTCGTGTTTGTCCCCGGCCCTGAAGACCCGGGTCCTGGCACAATCTTACCCAGGTGGGAGCAGCCGTGCAACGCTGAGGCTAACAAGAGGCTTAGCCTGACTCTGATTCTGAAAATTTCATCAAAGGTTATGACTGCTCTTCGGTAGTGTGTGCAATACTGCGTGAGAGTGTTTCCTTGAGTTTGGCGTAATGTGCCATTGATCTTTATTAATAAATGTATCCCAGCTAGGGTGTATCTCTGGAAGAGACTTTTCTTACATTTTATTTATTCAGCAGACACCCTTATCCAAAGCAGTGTAGATCTTTTTTTTCGTTTGTTTTTAGAAAACACGGTCAGACAGTCCCTGCAGCCATGTGAGAGAGTTTGATATTGGAGGGCACGCAACTTAATTTAAATGCATAGGTCTGTTTATTGGGGGGGGTGAAGCCAAATGAAATATTTGGGGGG
>JAODJX010000027.1:2989511-3005968 GCA_026776945.1 Isichthys henryi | reverse complement strand
CCCCCCCCCCCCCCCCCCCCCCCCCCCCCCCCCCCCCCCCCCCCCCCCCCCCCCATACCTGGGTCCTACGCCGCTGTCTACGGCTAATGGGGTTTACGGGCCTTGTTAAAGAGGCCAACAGTGAGATCACTCAGGCAACTCTGGGATTTAAACTGGTGATTTTCCAATCACAGGACCAGCTTCCTAACCCATTGAGCCACACAGTGCCCCTGACCTAAGCAGTTTACTGGGATAAGAGGTTGGAAGTTTTAGTAATACATAAACCTGGGGTTCTTAATAGGGTCAGATGTTCCTTAGTTTTTTAGCATAACAAACACGTCGGCCATAACTTGATTGTCTTAAAGAATCCAAAATTATATGAAAATTTGGAGAAAGTATAATCCCAGCAATAATGCAATAATACCGACTCCTGCTGGCTATGCACCCACCACATGGAAATCATGCCTCATCTGAGCATCTCAGTGGGTTTTACAAATGACAGCAGCGACAGGCGTTAAAGTCCAGCAGCTTTTATAATGGCTTCCTACCCTTCGTGGTGATGTTTGCTCCACAGATCCCGGGGGGGGAGAGACGTTAGTTGTTTGATGTCATGCAACATTAACTTTTATTAGCAAGGCCCGAGAGCAAAGTGGAATTTGTGTCACTCGGGCAGTTTCTGTGTGCAAAGCGGATTCCTTTGGATAGGTTGTGCAAATACTGGCCTGAATGTTTATAATGAATCTTTGCAGGCCCCCCCTTGCTGACCACATAACAGAGGAATTTCGAAAGAAGGTGCCTTTTTCTGTGTTCACCACTAATCCGTGCAGGTAAACTCAGTTATTGGAGAAAAATTCAGGTTGCCTGTGTTATTCAGGTTTTCATGTATTTTTTGCTTTGTGTGTGTTTATTTTGTGAAATTCTTTTCACTCTGAAAAAGCAGCGTTCATGGTCTTAGCCAGTGTTTCCTAACCGTGTCCTCAGGGTCCCACAGACGGTCCACAATTTTGCTCCCAGCTCCCGGGTTGGGAAACACTGGTCTAAGCATTATAGACATAGGTTAGGAAGATCTGCAGATATCCTACACCCTGTCCCTCTTCCCTTTCAGAATACAGTACTGCACCCAGGAGATAGTGGTGATCCGTGAAGACCTGGTGAATAAAATGTGCCGGAACTGTGTGCGCCTCCCTAGCAGCAGTATGGACATCCCCAACCATGTGAGTTCGGCATCTCTCAGCAGATGCTGTCAACAAAGCATTCAGATGACCTGTTTTTGTTTTTTTATGTTCATTGACGCAGTGAAAATGAAATGACACTAAGCCAGCCGTGTTCTGTACACCAAGGGCGGTCCACGGGGTTTTCTGTCATTTGCCTAACACAGTAGCCCCCCCCCCACTTATCCGCAGATGATGCATTCCAAGGTCTACCGCGAATAATAGCAAGTCATCCGTGGACTCTATATATAACTGATTTTCATTGTTTGTAATTACAGTGCTGCACTCCCTCAAATGAAAGGGATTCTGACGTTTCAACCTCATTCTCAAGACACGATGTTGGAACAGTGAAAATCATGCTTTTTATACCCCTCAAAAGACAGTTGAACAATGAAAAACAAACTGTTACACATTTTACAGTGAAAATCATTATACCATGTACCTGCACATAACCTGTAATGAGAAAGATATATTTGCTAAATAATATCTGAGTATTGTGGGTACTCACCGGCTTACAGTCTGTACTTGCTTGGTGTGCTGTTTGAAATTTATGAACCGATTCTGGATTTCATAAACTTTTTTTGGACTGCAGTAAACCGCAGGTAACGGAAACCGTGATTACGGAAACCGAAAATTCGGGGGTCCCAGTGTAGTAAATATACTCACGCTCTGTTCATCCTTGCACCCCAGTTCGTGAAGACCATCTTATCTCAAAGTCACCTGACACCTCTGCCGTTGTACGTCAGCCCAGTGTACTGGGCATACGACTATGTCCTGCGGGTGTATCCTGTGCCCGACATGATAGTCTTTGCGGACAAGTATGACCCCTTCAGCATCTCCAACACTGACTGTCTGTGCGTCAACCCCGTAAGTCCTGCACATGCAACCCTCTGCCGCATCCTCTGTGCATAAGGGAGTTCGGAGTGTGACGTAACATTTCATGGCATTAACCACAACATCATAAATGCTACAGTAAGAGGCACTTTTATCTTTTTAGGGGTCTTTTCCAAGAAGCGGATTTTCTTTTAAGGTGTATTACCCTGCCAGTCGAACCGTGGAGGACAGGTATCTGCCAAGTTTATTTGCGTAATGCATTGTATCAGAGATCTACATATTACCATCATAAGTTTATCCAGAGTATAAACACTATAATAAGTAAAAGACCTACCTACCATTTGTTTTTTTTTTTTACAGCAAACTTCAAGGTCTCTAAATGACATCACTACCAACAGAAATGTGGAGCTTCCATGGGGCAGCATTCTGTGTTGCTAATTTGCAGTTATGTAAAAATGTGTGTATGTGAACTCAATTTTTTTATTTCAGTATTGTTGTGTGTTTGTAATAAAGGTTGGTGTATCTTTTGTATAGGTAATTGTTACTGGTCTTTGTCCTCATTCATTTTTTAAAACAAGATTTTAATAAAATGATCAGTGACTTGCAATAAAAATTGGAATATTTTTTCATTCCTTACTCATATACCTTGGCTCTTTACATACATTTACCTGCGCAATAAATATCCTCATGTTTTCCAGTCACATTTTCTGGCTGTTGGAGCCTGTCCCAGGCAGCACAGGGCATGCCTGCATAGGATTTCAGTCCTTCAAACGGCAAACATATCCACACACTCTCTGCTGAATAATGAGACACCAGTTAGATTTACTGCAAGTGTTTGGACTGTGCCACGGAGATGCTGACTCCATGCACACAGAGGAGATGGGTCTAGTATCCCGAATCACCATGGTACCTCATAAATATTAATATTATTATCACCAAAACCGTTCAATTGACATGTAGCAGTACTAAACTGACCTTCCAAACATGGCCGACCCGAGGGGCGTGACTTTGACGTCACTTCCGGTAGGGCCTCCTGAAATGAATTCTTTAGCCATGTACTTCCAGTGTAAACAAGGCGGCAGGTGCGGGACGGCGTATTCCAGGAAAACGCATTTGACTTTCTGCAACATTTGTGAGTGTTCCTCCTGTGTTTATTTCTTTTTATATTTTACAAACACCGCTGTTTGCTTTGCAAATGGGTGAAAAGCTAACGTCTCCCAAATGGGCGAACTTAAATTAAAACGTCTATTGAGTTGTTACTGACAGCATGCAAGGCGATAACTCTTTCTTTAAGATTAGTTTGTGGGTCGAAAGAGTAAGTGGTAGAAATATGGTTGTGTTTTCAATTGAAAGTGACTTCTTAGCTAAGTATTACTATGACTTCCCAAGCGTTGTCGATACTTTTTTGGATATCTTGTCATATTTCTTAAGCCTTCTAATACCGCATGTTATTCATCGTTAAAATGTATCTGAGACAACTTTGGAATGTGTCGTCTCGGAGCTATTACCAACTATTTAAAGTGAAAGGCTGAAAGAGATACGTAAATTTTACTATAGGGTTAGTCCATGCCAAATCAACCAGGGGCTCCATAGGCATCATTCCTGATTTTGATGAAAACTTGGTATTTTGATCGTTATAAAGAATACGGAAAATTCCCCAAGTTTTATTTAAAAATTCTGATGCAGTCCAAAGTTATGGCCCTTTTAATTTTGGGTGCCACGCCCCTTTTTTGCACTCGCGAATTTTGCATATAATTTGTAAGGGTTTTCAGAAGACCATATCTTCGTTTCTAAGCATGCTAGAGAGCTGAAAATTGCTCTTCTGGTATACTTTTCCCTGCTCTTTCAGAATCAGGGGAAGCACTTCAAAGTTATGGACCTGCAAAAATCTGTTTTGGTTCAACCTCAGACACTTTTTTCGGATTTTGACCCCAAGCTGTGGGGTCACCACCACACCTACATCCAATATTCTTCTATATTTTAGTTATTTGAGGAAGATACTGTAAGCAGATGCAAATTCGTTCTAAATAACCATTTATTCTTTGATATATTGCCATCTGAAAATGGTCACTGGTGAGAAACCCCCCACAGTACCCCCTACTTCGGGAGCGTGGTTGACTGTGTAGATAGTTAGTGATGAGAATGAAACTTATACAGTTGAAAGAAGCATATCTGAACTATAAATGCTGAAATTTTAATGCCAGATTCTGAAAGAGCAGGGAAAAGTAGGCCAGGAGAGCAATTTTCAGCTCTCTAGCATGCTTAGAAACGAAGATATGGTCTTCTGAAAACCCTTACAAATTATATGCGCGATTCGCGAGTGCAAAAAAGGGGCGTGGCACCCAAAATTGAAAGGGCCATAACTTTGGACTTCATCAGAATTTTTTTAATAAAATTTGGGGAATTTTCAGTGTTCTCTATAAGGATCAAAATACCAGGTTTTCGTCAAAATCAGGAATGATGCCCATGGAACTTTTCTGGACATTGGTTGATTTGGAACGGACTGACCCTATAATATAGTCATTCGTGATAAAAAAGAATGCTGCAGTTTCCGCGTTCATTTAAACTTGGGCACGTTGACTACCGTAAGGAAGGTGTTTTAGCTTTACTGTATGTTGCGTTTTAAGTGATTTGTGTAATATGGCTTATCATGCCTGTAATTTTGAGTTTTGTTGGAGCCTACGAAAATGGCAGTCAAATAAACACGTGTGTCCCCCCAGGACTCCATGGCTGAGGAAATGGACGAGGACCCCGCATACCAAGTCGTCCAGGAGGACGAGGAGGATGAAGAAGAAGAGGTGGATGGTGGTGAGGAGGAGGAGGAGGAGGTGGATGGCGATGAAGAGGAGAACGTGTTTGACTGGGTGGTCGATGAAGAGCTTCTAGATCATGAGTTGTCTTCTGGCAACGACTCCTTCGAGATGGACACTCCTGCTGAGCGTAGCGGCCATATTGCCGTAATGGATGGCAGTAATATGTATGTGTGGGGGGGGTACAAGGTATGTGGTGCCTTCATCTTGCACCTGGGGGGGTGTTCTTTGTGTCTGAAATGCTGCAGGTGTATTGTGAAGAGACACTCAGCATTCATGTCTTTATGAATTACACATGGAATCCTCACATCTCCTATGTTTTTGTAATACTACTCCCCCTTTTCTCTTGCAGAACACACAAACAACAGGATTCCTTGATTTCTACCTTCCAAGGAATGAGATTTGGATCTACAACACAGAGATAAGGCGATGGTAATCAGATTCCTTATGCCTATCCCTGATTAGGTCATTAAAGCTGTTTGACCATTGTGTAAATGATGATCTTATGTGTGGTGGACAGCTGTCTGGAATAATGGTAGCAAACGCCAAAGTTACCATTGCAGTATGCCAAGGCCACTCCTCTAAAACTTTAGTCACAAAACGATCCCATGGTGCGCAGGAAGAAGCGGGTGACGGAGGGCGATGTGCCACCCTCCATGTCTGGCAGCTGTGCTATGTGTGTCGAGGGCGTCCTCTATCTCTTCGGTGGCCATCATGCTCGTGGGAACACAGATCGGGTGAGCTCTCTGTTTCATGGTACTTTTGTCTTCAAGGTTCTGACACATTGATATGATGCATGTTTTCGCTGGGGGAAGAAATGAAAGGAACCACAGGCCAAACTTGTAGCATCTGCAGTCATCTGGCCCCCCTACCTCCATAATGCATATTCCTTTCTCTTATGCACTTGACTTGTGAACTAAAATGACTGAGTCATGGTTATGACTCATTGAAAAAAGTAAAACAAAGCTGTTTTTCCATTCCAATAGCTGAGAACTATTAGGTTGTTCACTTAAACTTTTGCATATATGGTTATTATAATAATGACACTTTACTGATCCCTGTGGGGAAATCCTCTATTCACCAACCCCGTCTTACTCTTCATGACAAACACAGACACTTATGTAGGTGAGAGCGAGCCTGACAGTGAAGGGCAGCCACCCACAGCGGTGCCCATGGAGCTGGGGGTTATGGGCCTTGCTATGTGACTATTTTGCCAAGGCTGGGCTCAATCTGGCGACCTTCAGATCACAAGCACAAAAGCGTAGCCTGCTGAGTGATATGCTTGGCTTGTACCTATTTTTTTTTTTTTTTTTACAGGTTAAACCAAGTCATTTTGTTTTTCATTGAGTTGACATCAAATATTTCATGTGATTGATCAATTATTTTTGTTTGTTAATTTTCAGTGCAGACTTTCCTGCATCGTTTACCGGGCTTTATCAGACCATAGCATTGAGCTGTAATTAAAACTCGTTACTGGGTTTGGGTAGGGTTACTCTGTACTTGCCAAGCACCAAGTTACCCCCCTGCGGTGCATTGCTTTGCTCTGCAGTTTTACCGTCTTCCTCTGAGGACGACTGAGGTCCTGTGCTGGGAGAATATGAGGAACCTGAAGGGCTTGGCTCCTACCTGCAAAGACAAGCTGGGTTGCTGGGTGCACCAGAACAGGTGATTGCCTGTTAACCTAGCATGTGCTCCTAATTCTGGGATATGATTATAACGTGCGGATAATGTGAAACTCCATCTGTTGTCTGTGAAGGCTCGCTTTCTTCGGGGGATATGGCTATGTCGCTCAAGGTGGCCATTTGGGAAATTTTGAATACGACGAGTCATCGTTCTGGGTAAGAAGTCTGTCATATGACAAGGCAGCTTTCTTTCACGGGGAGTGGATTCCCAGATTTGTTTGCCACTTGGATTGTTTTTCCCTGAAAGAAAGCAAACCCTGGGCACTCTTGATAGGGGGTGTCCATTCTTGATGTGTTAGTCTTCGTTTGAGCTAAGGTTAGATTTGGATTAGCAATGTAATCCAAAGACTGCAAACGTGTGCTGTAAATGTGGGATGTATGAAGTATAATTAGCTACTTAATTGTCCCATTAAACCAGGATTCTGATACATTTAGCAGCAACTCACTTGGTGTTTTGCATACTAAAATGTAAGATGTTTATCTAAAGATGACTGAATTTTGTGTGTCTTTGTGTTTTTGTTTGTTTGTTATCATAGGCAAATGGTGCTGGGCGGGGCTGGAACAATCACATCCACATCCTTGATCTGGACACGTTAACCTGGAGTCAGCCGGTCACAAAGGTACTCCATCTCTGTCCTGTTGTTCACCAGGTAGCCCCTATTAGGACAGATTCAGTTCTGTCTTGGAGCGGAGCGTATTGTTGACTGTCCGTAAATGCAGCCTACCTATGTTTGGGTTGAAGGTATTATAGATGTTGCTCACATTAACTACCGTGTCTCCCTCAGGGAAGTCCCCCATCCCCACGGGCAGCTCATGCCTGTGCCACTGTGGGGAACCGCGGCTTTGTGTTTGGGGGGCGCTACAGGGTAGGTTGAGGTTTCCACCAAGAAGGTTACCGATATCCTCATTCCTTCATCGAGTGGAATAGGTTTTGCTGTACAGATTAATAACTTCATAATTGTAGTTCATGGATGGGGAATACGTTTGGTTTTGGGACCGGCTGCCACTGCAGATAGTATTTGACAAATCTTTCTCAAACTTTCCCCACCTATTATATGAGCGAAGTTCTGGAAGGCATCACATTTTGAAATGCCAGCAAAGGAAGGAAAGGGCAGATGCAGAAGATCCTTCATGTTGTGAAGACAGTAACTCTTAAGGTTTATTTCAGGCTTCCCAGGAAATGATCTGGAATGTAATTCATTTTGAAACAAATCGCACCAAAATGTTAGCAGTATTGTTTAGTGGGTGCTTATGAAAGGAGTGATCTGGTGAACCTGATTACACTGGAGAGGTGGGGAGTGTGTGTAGTGGGGGTAGGGATTGTAGAGGTTGGGGATGTGAGAGGAGTAGAGATTATATTGAGGGAGGGGGGGGGGACATGGTCATGCAAGGAATGCATTACTATTAAGAAAACATCTAGTTAATGTACTGTCTTTGTTCTGTAACAGGAACATCGTCTGAATGACTTGTACTACATCAACCTGGACACCTGGGAGTGGACTGAAATGTATACACTTACTATTTATTTATTTATTTTTTTTACATTTTTGGGAAAGTGATGTAATTTTGCTGTACGATTAGCAAAAATGTAGTCCTTGAATCGTGGGTTGTCTCCCTAACTCTGCACCCCCTCCCAGGAGTGTCCCCCAGCAAGGTCCAGTGGGCCGGTCCTGGCACTCCTTCATCCCTGTGTCACCTGACCACATCTTCTTATTTGGCGGTTTCACCACAGACAAACAGACCCTCAGTAAGCATGGCGGCTGTGCCCTCGAGCTGTAGCCATTTGCTGCTTTCCTCCGCCTGGATATTAATGTCCTTTAATGGGGCTGGGCCATTGTGGCTGCCTCTAATGGCCCCCTTTCTGTACATAATCGTGCTTTGCAGGTTTGTGGGGGTGTGTACGTTTATGGGTATGAAAGTGTAGAGCTTTGGGTTTTGTTTTCTCATTGGGCCGGGGCTCAGTTTCCCTGGTGACTGTCGGCCATGTGAGTGTGATCACCTCCCTCCCGCAGGTGATGCCTGGCTGTACTGTGTGAGCACAAACGAGTGGAAGTCCTATAAGCACAGCAACACGGAGAGCCCCAGGTGAGTCATCGGTACGGAGATCTGGGTCTAGCTGCGTTCCTGCCACAGATACACTTCGTACACTGAGCTATGACTCTGTGTGTGTGTGTGTATCTCTCGCATATTCTGGGGCCAAACTGACCCCAAAGGCACATGTCTGGTGACTTCTCATAGTAACATGATTATTGTAGGATCGTGTAAGAGTTAAATGCACTTGCTATGGTATGATTAATATTTAGACATACACTGTTTTTATAGTGCATTGGATTATATGGAAACCGAATGTGAGGTGGCACTTGCCTCACACCTCTGGGGGCCCCCTTTTCACGTTTGTGTGTGTGTGTGTGTGTGTGCGTGCATGCACGCACCTGTCCTGAGATGAGTTGGCACCCCGTCCTGGTCATTCCCTGCCTTCTCCCATAACCATGGAGCCGTGGTCTCCCACTTAGCCTTCCTGAGCTTCTGCCTTCTGACTCTGCCCCCAGGCTGTGGCACACGGCCTGTTACGGGCCCGACGGCGAGGTGTTTGTCTTCGGGGGCTGTGCCAATAACCTGCTGTCCCACCAGCAAGCGGTGAGGGGCCATCCTGTGATGCACGCCGTAGGCTATGCAGTGTTTTTTTTGGGACAAAAAAAAGCTGACATCTGACCCATTGCATGTAAAGGAAGTGGCTTGTTTTATATGCATTGAGCATCTATTTATAGTCTTGAGTATAGATAACATCACACAGTGTCCCATTTGTAATATGCTGCTGTAATGCATGTGTGTTTGTAAAGGGTTATTTGATGGAAGGCACTCTGTGTGACACTGCTGAATATAATGTTTAAGCATGAGGGACGGACTGGCAGTAACATTCATTTCCTCTCTGCAGGCTCACAGCAATGAGGTTCTGATTTTCAGCGTCCAGCCAAAGTCTCTTGTGAGGTGTGTAGAATCTTAAATTTTATATTAATGATTTGACCTCAACAGATGTGATTTTTAGGATTTATGTCAATCATTCTGTGATCTGAGTTGTGGACTCCGAAGTCTCAGAGTTGGTAAGAGTCCTTCTGTACCGTGTTAGTTTGCGCTGCTTAACGAGGTCACATGCATGGACACCTGGTGATTGATACAGCCTCTCTCATTTCTGAGTTGCTACAGTGGTATATGTGTTAATGTGATTGGTTGAATCTTTGGGTTGAAGACACTTGGTTTGCTTGAACTCTTAGAACATTTGAGTTTGTGAATTCTTTTGAAAGAATCTTTAAGTAGTGCTAGCTGGTGGTTCATATAGTGAAATGCAAATAGGCCATCAGTTCTCTACTGGGAGAGCTCATGTCACTTAACTGACATTAACCTGAATAGCTGAGACTTGGGCAGGGGGATACCTGACTTTTTCCAGTAAACTTAGTGTTGTGCATTTGCTGCTGTATCGTTCCCTCATTCACGAGGCAGCCTTGGCTGTGAAACAGGCGCTTGGCTGCTTAATCTGCCCTTGATGGATTTGCTAATACCTTCCAGGAAAACGTGGTTTCCAAGGGAGAGCCAGAACCAGTAGGTGTCTGCACAGGTGTGGCGCTAATTATCCTCAATATAAAATGTACCAGCTGTCACAGATGCTTGTGGACTTTTTGTGACTAGCATCCCTGGAGCAACTGCGGTTAAGGGCTCAACAGTGGCATCCCTCTGCTCACGAGATTCGAGCCGAGACTTTCCGATCATAGTTAGAGGCCTAACCTGAGTGGGGAAACCCAGACTTTTAAGGACCTGAAGGGCATTGACGGCGCACCCTGATGCAGGATGCGTATGGATGCGATGCTGAAGCTTAGCCCTGCCCCCCTTCCCATGCTACTCGCAGGTTCTGCATGGAGGCGGTCCTGCAGCACCGGGAGCAGCTGGCTGGCTCCTGGAACCACCTGCCCAAACACCTGCTGCACCGCTTGATGCCGAGGTTGGGCGTCATCAACACACTGGGCTCCTAGGCACCTGGCGCCCTGGGAGACGTAGCAGCATGCATGTGTGTGGAGGGGGCGGCCTCATGGGGTCAGCAGCCTCCGGCTAGCAACGGCTCGTCGGACTCCGGGTGATTTCGGACATTGGGTTGACCGGGAAGTGGTCTGTAGTCTTTTTCTTTTAGTATGTACTTTTGATTGTTCATCAACCCGGGTGAAATTTGGATTGAAGGCATCAGGTCTAGTGTAGCTGAACCTAAATGCATTGCGCTGATGCAGGAGTCAAGTACCATGAACCACACTTAAGAAATGTCTAGTTTTAATATGTATAATGTATGAACATATTGGTTCTGTTTCCTCATGTCCGGTTGTACTGCTGCAAGCCAATCAAACCCCTGCTGATGGTGAAAGTGGGTGTGGCTAGGCCTGCCAGTTTGCCTGTCCCTGTAGCTCATAACCGCTTTAGCCTAAACTATAGTGTTAATGTCATGTACTTGCAATTGTGACAATGTGGGGCATTTGCACTAAAAGCTTTTACTTATCCAGTGTATTTTTTAATTTGTCAAATGCTGTAAGTACTTCTGTCAATTAAAAGCAAGTGTTGAATAAAGTGTACTCGGTTGGTAGTACTGATGGATATCCCCTGACTTCTTACATGCGGGTGACAGGCATTTCAAAAGGAGGGAATGAGTAACAGTACATGTCAGTAGATTAAACAATTTATTTACAAAAATCACACAATACTTTGGGTGAGTCTCATTTCCTCTTCACAATCAGGTTGGGTGCGGAAACCTTCACTTTGCCTGGCATGTTCCTAGACAGCTCCGAATCCTAAAACACAATTCCATATTTTGAATTATACTCCAGTTTTCATTTCCAGACACCAGCCAATCTATACCATCAGTGTAAATACTGTGCTTGTTTAACCATCTGATATCGGAAAACACCCCAATTATTTCGCCAAAAACCTACTCATCCACTTCCGTCTTACACATCCAAACTGCTTTCAGGACAGATTATGTACATATGCCTTCATCTCAAATTCCAAACCACCCCATCTAGCAGAGGGGCTAGAGTCCTGTACGGGCCTGAAATTAAAGCCCAAACCTGAGTCGGTCCGTACCAGAGACCGTGAGACAGAACCCGGCCCAGCCCGAATAGTACTAGCAAATCCAAAACCTTAACCAAAGCTGAGGAAGTGCTAGTCATAGGCGTATACAGAGACATTAGTGAGCTCTTCCTGTATTTCTTCGCATGGTAGGCAGCTAGATGGGAGGGGGGGGGATGGGCATGGAAAGCACAAATAAGCTAAGGACCCAGCAAGTGCAAAAAACGATTCACATATTAAAAACAAAAAACTGACCCAACCCAAAGATGCCGGTGCCTGATAAGCTTGGGTCGGGCCCTGAGGCACTGTACCTTAACACTGCGGAGGAGGTCCTTTTCCCGGGCCGTGGTCTCCCTTGCACGCATGAAGCTCGACAATGACGCCTGGGCCGCTGCAGGGAAGGTCACATGGTTACTTGTGAGCTAGAACAAACATTACAGCTGTCATGCTCTGAATTCAACCAACCTTTCCCTTTCTTCTGCGTGCCAGGAGTCAGCTTCACCCTGTGCCTTAATAGACAATGAGTTCAGTTAAATTTGTTTTGTGTGTATTTAAGATCCAAGGCACAAACCACCTTTGATCTCCTCGTCTGTAGTGTGGAAGCCTATTCCACAAGCAAAAGCATTTTAAGCCGTGTTAAGCATGTCTGTCCAGCATATGAACCACACAGAGTGTACAGTTGTTCATACTTGTAGTTGGTGAGGGCTGTGTAGGGGGCACAGACGGGCACGGCGAACAGCAGCACGTCTTCTGGGTGTGGTTGACCACTCAGAGAGTCCAGCAGGTTCGCTGCGTCCTGCAGGGTCACACAATCACACAGATCATCTCTATTGTGCTGGAAAAGAGACCGGAAGCCACCGCAAGCTGGTTCAGTCACGCAATGTTGTCCCTCTACTCTTCAACCGGGAACAAGGCTGAACATCAGCGTGAACAGGCTTCCTAACAAAGGCCTCCAGAAGGAACGCAGCAGCCACGTTGTTTCACATCCACAGATCAGTCACGACAGGATGCTGCCTCACCTCAGCGCCCGGATTCTCCTGATCTGCATCCTCAGCGTCCTGCAAAAGAGGAGCATGAACCTTTCAGCCTCACGACAACCTCGCCTACGATCATAAGCAAGAGTCCGACATATGCTACACAGAGCCACTCCATTCTCCTTACTTTAACAATTTGCTGCTGAATAAAATTTGACTTCCTGTCAGTAAGAAAGGACTTTCTATACCAAACACCCCAGCTGCTATACCACGTTACCCCTACACTGTACCTTGTCATCCTGCTCCCCCGCTCGGCTGTCCTCGTCCCCTTCCCGGGACTCTGGCTTCTTTGTGACTCCCCCCTGTGGCCGGGGTTTCTGCGCCAGTTTCTCCTTCCGGCTGAACTCCTCTTTCCCCCTTCCCTTCTTCCCCTTCTTCCCCTTCTCCACCTTCTCCTCCTTGTTTGATCCAGCCGACTGCAGTAAAGAGGAAATGAAGCCGATGGCATCGCGACAGGCCCGCCACATTGATGCTAACTGGACCACGGTGAGCACATGTCCTGCGCCGCGGGGCGAGACCAAAACGAGAAAAAATGCCCTCGTGTGCAGAGTCACTAACGCCAGATGTGCTTCATGGTGACCTTCAGGAAAAGCCACACAACCTACAACCAACATTTCCTGCCGTTTGAAATGTGTCTTGGTCAACTATTTTATACGGGCTGCGTGTTGGGGGATATTAGCATTAGCAGCCGATTGAAACTTTTTCTAAACAAAAGTACCAATTACCAACTTCACAACAGTATTTAGGTTAAAAAATTAGGAAATCTGCAGCCACTCACTCCCAGCAGCTTCATCATCAGTTCCCTGTCTTCCTCATCCTGGTCTTTGTACTTGTCTTTGATCTTCTTCAGTTTATTCTGCAGGATTGTAAAAACACAGGGGATAGTTTGAAAAGTTTTAATGTGTCCCAAATCAACAGAAGCCTTTCCTGAGCACTTACCTTTTGACCTCTCTTCAAGGGCTGCTGGGATGCTCCGCCCTTGCCGGCAGTCGGCTTGCCCAGATTGGCTGCGGCAGGACACGCCTCCTCACTCTTGGTATCGACCACCTCCGGATCCTCATCGCCATCCTCTTTTTGCTTCTTTTTCTTCATCTCCCTGAAAGGTGGAGGCACACGAGTCACAGATGCAGACCACTGTCTGACAGGCAGCACAGGAACTGGCTGTTACCAGCCGTACCCACCTCCTCTGCTTAGCCGTCAGGTGTTTTCTTCCTTGTGCTTCTCCCTCTGGCTGCAGGGAGAGCAGCAGTCATTGGCCCACTGATACTTATGAAAAGAAACGCGTGTACTCGCTGTCTCGACTTTGCCTGGAGGTGGGCAGACGGCTGTGTGTCACTTACCTGAGTCACTGACTCCACTTTCAACACCGTAGGTGTGCCTTGAAATGTCCTGGCAGGTTAGTGGGAAGACGGGAAATATCATAAACATACCAGAGCTGTGGAAACCACAGTGCTGTTTACTGAAACAGAAACATGAAGTTACTCCAGTGGAATACAGACTCCTGTAGGAGTCCTGCACTTATGCTGCCTGACAGCTGGGACTGATGCTGATACTGGTAATGTTACCTGTTTGGTAGCAAGTGGGGCAAAGGAATGGTGGTATCAGGAAAGCTGATCTCTTCAGTCTTCACCTCTGCGTTACCACCCTGTCCCTCTTCATCGCTGCTCTGCTCTTCCTCCTCCAATGCCAACTGCTGCTCACCCTCCTCGTCCTCCTCACCCAAATCTTCCAGCTCTATGGAGTCGGCCTCCTCATTCTCATTCTGCCCCTCGTCTTCAGCGCCCACATCCTCCATCTTTACCTCCCTCTCTCCTTCCTTCTCCCCCTCTTCCCCATCACACTCATTGGCACTGTCATCCCCTGGTTAAATTAAAATAATTATGAATTAATATGCAGGTGCAGTGCGTGTCAAGCCAAACAGCAAAAGCCCATCTGTCTGTGTAGCCCTGTGCTTAAACATTGTATGAAGTCCCAGTGAATTACCTGTGATTTCCTCCCCTTCAGCCAGAAGCTCTGCAGTGCTGCTGGTCACTGACTCCATATCCTCAGCCAGGGTCTTCACTTTCCTCTCCCCCTTGTGTCTCCACACACACTGCTCATCCACCTGCACGCAAATCACCATCAATGTCATGATGCCCATTCAAGCTCACGGAACCCAAGTCCTCTACACCTGCGTTTCCTAACCTGGTCCTCAGGGACTCGCAGACGGTCCAGATTTTTGCTCCCTCTCAGCTTCCTACCAGGTTCTTAAAAACGTGGACTGGCTAAGGTTCCCCCGAGGACCAGATTGGGAAATACTACTCTACACAGTCATCAGCCAAAGCTCAGATCTTCTCAGAATTATCCCCCTACTGCAATCACTGATCAGAAACAAGATTTTACTTTGAAGGAAAAAGTTTTCACCGTCATTACTATTCCTTCAGGAAGAATTTCCAGACACTCCATAAATTCTCTCTCTCTTTTTTTTTTTACCTTGAACAGGAAGGCGAAGCCCATCATGAGATACGAAGGTGGCAGAAAGTTCTTCTTCCCTAATGAGTGAGATAAGAGTCACCCAGCCATTAGCTTTCAGTGTCAAAGTTAACTGACAGACCCGACACTTTGATACTTAAAATAAAAAAAGAGGTCTTATCCAGTCACAACATTTCACAGCTACAAGGAAAACCATGAGGTTTGACAGGAAGAGCAGAGCTTCTCACCTCGGATCATGAAGCTTCCAGTGCTCAGGTACTCCCCCGTAGGAGCCGTCTTGGAAACCTGGAGGAGGCCAAGGAGGGATGGCAAAAGTGTTGCAAGCGTTGACGAAAAACATTGACCCCCATCCGAGAGGTCCAGGTCTCACTGGAACCCACCTGGTTATGGTGCACCCACCAGGCGCTGGTAATGACCTTAGCATCCCAGGCCGCACTGTAGCACACAGCCATGGTGCCTGCCTCCGTCAGGGTCCGTGGCGGGACAGGCTCCCCTGCAAGAGGAACGGGGAAATGCTGCATGAGCCAGGATCACATGTTCACCAGTGAGTACAGCATCCCTCTGCCTGATGGGTCAACCAGCTACTCATGGATAAACCTCCATATACCAAGCTCTAACTCAGTAAGAGAGATCGTCACAAACAGTTTACCCACTTCAGACAACTTGCACCCTTTATTCTGACATGCTCATTTGCAACAATCCACCAAGCAGAAGCTCATTTTAAACATGCTGATGGCCACAGAAGACCAAGACATACCCGTTGGGTTCTTGATGACGCAGCTGGTGGCCCCATGAAGGTCTGCGTGCACATAAATGTCACCTGCACAGCACAGGGGACAGACAGATATTCACTCATGGTCACTGTCCAAAGACTCCAAACCAGGGATGTAGCAACAAATTCTGGGACCCCTGACAAAATGTCAGACCCCCCCCCGCCCCAAATCTGCCAGCGTATCCATGCACCTCCTAGGCCCCAGCAGCAAGCACCCACACAGAGGCGAGACTTCACACCCCTCACCTGTCTTCAGGTAGCGTTTAACAATCATCTCATTTTGCTGCTGGTCCCGTCCTGCAATGATGAGGTAATTCTCCGAGCTGATAAACCACAGGAACTTTTCAAACCTGAAAGGCAAATCCGAAACACGCAAGCTATTTCTCCTGCCTCAGCAAGTTAGAATAACTGCTACGACTTCTTTTGGCTGCTAATGTGATCGTGCACTCCAAACTAAATTACATTAGCTAACAATACAAAAAAAAAAAAAAAAAAAAAAAAATAAAAAAACCGGGGCAAAGTTTAAAAAATTAATTATATTTAAAACGAATTTGGGTGGA
>JAODJX010000027.1:2970364-2989411 GCA_026776945.1 Isichthys henryi | reverse complement strand
TGTGAGCTTGCACGTTTGCTTCCTGTCCCTCATTCTGTGAGCTTGCACGTTTGCTTCCTGTCCCTCATTCTGTGAGCCTGCACGTTTGCTTCCTGTCCCTCATTCTGTGAGCTTGCACGTTTGCTTCCTGTCCCTCATTCGGTGAGCTTGCACATTTGCTTCCTGTCCCTCATTCTGTGAGCTTGCACGTTTGCTTCCTGTCCCTCATTCTATGAGCTTGCACGTTCTCCTCATGTTCTTCAGTGTTTCCTCCCCCCAGAACAAAACCACACAGTAAAGCTAACTGATCTCTCTAAATTGCAGATATATAGTGAATGTGGCCCCTCTGATAGACTGCAATCCCATAATGTCCTCAATCCTGTACACTTTTTTTGCCAAAGATGGATGGATAGAAATATCATAAATTCAAGGTCCTTTGAGGTAAGGAGATACACTACAGGTACTACAATACAGAGTCCAACTGAACCTGTCAGTAAGAGACTCTGTCAGTAAGAGAGATTGTGGTTCAGGTTTAAATTTGTGCAATGTTTTAGATTCACTACTACTAATAAAACAACACCGAACATTACATTATTTCACCTACAAATGAATTTATCTTGTTTTTCAAAACAAATATCATTGTAAAAACTCAGGACTTGGCAGATATGGATGGATTGTTGAGCTGAATTAACTTTCACAGGGAAACTTCTGAAAGGCAGCTTCTTTTAAACCAAAGCTGCTTCTCTGAAGAGACAGACTACACAATGTCTGTTAGTTGTAGTTATTTTGCTTGTTTGTCAGATCCCAGTGACATACAGCAGTGACTGAATCCTGACTCACCTGGAACTCTGGCCATGGCTGCCTCCATGTCTGTCCCAATCCGAGAAGCAACAGGACAGAAGACCAGGATAATGTTGCTGCTCTCTGCACTGCAGAGCTCTATCTGCAGCTTCAGCTTTTGTATGAAGGTTTCATGGGCCTGGAAAGTTTCTCCAGCAACCAGCACATGTACTTTTACTGAGGATGAGAAACAGTTTTCTAAAATGAGTTACAACTGTCATGAACAGGATGGGTGTTTTTTCACCTCGGACAAGATGCTTTGGAGGAACAGGAACATTATTAAAATTAATCACAATGTGACATGATGGTCATATTTGGAATTTAGTTTGACGTGCAGGTTCACTACACTTTTTGCTGGATTTAACTGAAAATAAATAATTTCAGACAGAAGATGTCAAGCCTGACAATCACGAGACAACTTACCTGGAAAGAAAAGTATTCTGCTGCGGATGTAACGGAGAAAGCAGATGCGATAGTGTTCTGTGTCTTGCCACACCCTGCGAATAACTGCAAAATATTTCCATCTTGAGTCAGTTGTAAGAAACTGCAACAATTTATTTAGATGTTCACACTGGTAAGGATGGAGGAGAATGTTTTTGTTGAATTAGACTGAAAATGAATCAATTCAAATGGAAGATGTGAAAGCTGAGAAGTAATTTCAAATGTAATAGATACTACCAGTGATGCACTTGGGTCTCACACGTATCAGACCGTAAAGGAGGAGGCCAGCAACTGCTGAGCGACGCCAAACCAGGGGAATGCCTGTTAAAAACGTTCATCATGAGTCAGTTGTAGTAAAGAGCAAACAATTTATAAGCAGTCACACTTATATGGATGGAGGAGAATCTTGTTGAACAAGTGAATTTAATAAGGATATGTATAGCAAGGATTTTGGGGCATTTATTACATTTTGTAGACTTTTCGTATATATATTGGCAACATATACATGACCACACAGACACAGTGCATATTCATAATATACATGGTTTGAATTATGGGGAAGCTAAGGGTTCGATTTTCGGTTCCCCTGAAAAGAACATGAGCTCCCTTGGAAGGGTGTGTATGACAAACAGAAAGATGCTACCTCTGTCCCTCTGCTATGTGATTTTGTTTTTTGTTCTGATTAGGTTATTAAACTTTTTGCATGATTCTTAAGTTATTGTTATTGTGCTTATATGGAAAGCTACTTACGGTATTAACGGCCTAACAGTGATTAACTAACTAACGATAAGAATAACAGAATATTTTTTGCAGTAATCCTTTTATTGACCGTGTGGCTGCGCGTTTCGGTGGTTCCCCTGAAAGCCACTGTGTAATTTGAACACACACACACACACACACAGGTTTATAATTATATATTTCAAGGGACTCTCCATTCATTCCTACGGGGAAAACTCTAATCACAACATGACGACCCTATCCCTAACCCTAACCCCTACTCAGCCCTAACCTTAACCATACGTAACCAAGCAAAATATGAGACGTCAAAAAACAAGTTTTTATTACATTGAGGGGTACATTTGGTCCCCACAAAGTAATATGAAGTAATAAAGTAATATAAACCTAATCCACGCACACACACAAACACACATAATCACAACTATATATGAAATAAATGAAAAAGTCTGATTATATATTTATACCCTTATTATACATATAATCGTGTGCGCCACGATTCCCCAAGTCACATACTTTCGCATACAAGTACGTGCCAGCGCGATCAAGAAGGAGGATCCTGAAAAAAGTATTCTATTACTACTGCAGGCAGTTAATACCGTCAGTATATACATACATGCATACATAATACATACATAAATAGAGTTCAAGCGGGAAAGTGGTCTAAAGTCCATGGTGTCTTGCTGCACACTTACCGCATATAAAGTGAGCACATCTTCTAGCACAGTCGCAGATTACGCAACAGCGCGGCCAATTTGCCTGAATGATTTAAAACGAAATCAAACGCATTGACAAGAAATATTAAAATCACGTCCCAATGTTATCCGATAGCCTTTGCTTAGCTTCTGCTTCTCCAAATAGTCATGAAATCAACAAAATTTAGTTTTGCAACAAAAAGACGTAAATGCCTGTGACTTTTTTCAGTTTTATTAGGGAATAGGTTTAAAACGATATCTAAGTTGGTAGACTATAGATAAAGTCGTAATGCATTGCACGTTGATCAAATACCGAATGGTCTACTATAAATATTAAAAACTGAGTTTTGCTTAGATTTTAATCGCGTTTAGGCGTAGAAAAACAGCGAGCGGTCAGTAATTTTTCAGTCAGTAAAGCCCTTTGCTATATTTACAGTTTAAGTTTCAGCAGCCTAGAATTGTTTCTTGAACATATAATTCATTACGGACGCTGCTTACCGAATTACTCATGAATGTTTTATATTATTTCTTGTTATTTTCTTATGTTTTAGGAGGGACGTCCTCTGTATGAATGAAAGCGAAAGTTAAGTAGGAGCTGAAAGGTCGTCTACGCATCACGTGTTACAGAATATACGTGTCTACATTTAATTGATATATCCGAGATATATACCCCGATTGACATATATTATTTGATTATGTCCAGTTCTGCGTTACTGAAACCTCGGACCGTGAAAATGCAGGTGGGAAGAGAAAAAGGTAGAAAAAAATTCGGTTCATCCAACTATAAGACACAGGAACTGTGAACCCAGATATCCTCCCCCAGCCTGCTGATTCTACATTTCACTTTCAACAGTATACTGTACTGACCTCCTTATCTACATATTTGCTGATATATTTATAATCTACTGCAGGCAGCTTCTGGGTTAAGAACGTTGATCTGACTTTTGGTCAGTTAAACTACCATTAAAAATCGGGTTAAATACAAGGGTTCATGTCTGGCTACAGTACATAGTTACTTTTATTATTACTGTATAATTATTATCATTACTATATATTGTATTTTCTGCCGTCTCGTACGCTTTCTGTGTCGCAGGCACACCTTAAGCCTGCTTTTAAAGCCCCGATTGTCGTGGCAGCAACGCTCTCCAATCCGATAGATGTCAGTAGACTAAAAACAGTCCAATCGATAAAGAACCACAGAAAAAAAACACTACACAAATATGTCTGCGCTCAGTAGGCATCATCTGCTGAAAGAAGAGGAAGAATTGCTATGTTTATGGCTTCTTCTTAATAGAAAGCGGCGCAAACTGAGATGGTCAGCTCGCTCAGTGCATGTAAATCCCCGCAATGAAGGGGAGTATAACCGGCGTGTCAGACCAGCGTGTCATATTGAGAAAGAGATGCACTTCACATATTTCCGGAGGGTTATGGTTCACATAGTGACCTTTAAACTGGTGACAACACCCTCACGCACCAATGTTTACATGCTTGCAGTTGCGGGGTGCTGGCAGATTCGTCAGGTTTGGAAAATGAAATAAAATTGTAAATATTCGGAATTGTCCGTGCACATACTCAGGTTACTTAAAATATATGTTTGAAAAACAAGCCTTTTTCACAAGGAATTCAATATTCATATATATTAGTGCTCATTGGTTTAAGGATTGTTTTCGACAATCCCACACCGGTAATAAAATAAAAACATCATTTAACATAAAAACTAAAAGAACTGATCGCTTTAATCGCTATTAAATGCAGTTGGGTATGGCTGATCTTATTAGGCTATATCGAAAAGATATAAAGCGTGGCAAAGTTTCTCTCATTCATGATATTGTAACCGTAGTTGCTGTGCACATAATTTTTTTATTATTTGAATTAAGTGTATGCCACTGATTTATGTTGTATATTATTAGTATGCTTTACAGTAATTTTATTAAGGTTAATATATATTTAATTCACATTACAATGTTGTTGAATGATTAGATTTAATTATTATTATTTTATCTTATTTATTATCAGTTACAGTACTCTATTATTTCAGTTATATTTACATGTGTTACATTAAGGTTCAGTATGTTCCCTTAGTTAACTGTATTATTAGTTCCTATCTGCCCTGGTACACCGGGGACAGTTTAGAGAGAAGCGCGGGGGGAAGGAAGGTTGGAGCGCGGCAGGAAAAGTTGTATGGTACTGTGTTGCCGAGTGGTGATTATTAAAACGATTGTAAACGGGAAAAAAAAAGCTAACAATACAAACCTTTAAAATGATTAAAATGATTCAGTTCACTGCACTTATGACAACTAGACATGCAAATTAATAATACGTAATTTTAATTTTAATAGGTCCTCACCAGTAGATTTTCCTGGCTTTCTGGATGGTAACGACTGTCTGGACCTCCTTCAGCGTCTGCTTGGTTTTCTTCTCTGCAGATTTGAAGGCCTGGAATGGAAATGAAAGACGCCTTGAGTCTGTAATAGGCGACATTGGCAGATGTAAATGCCCCCTTGTGGTTCACAGAAAGAGCAGTTACCTTCTCTGCAGCCTCCACCGTCTTCTGTTCCTTCTTGGCAGCGTTTCGTTTATGGTCATAATACCTGAAAGTGTATATCGACATGTAGTCACTATCATTTTTAATTTTCTGTTTCGCCCAAACAACTATCAGCAACACCCCACCTGCCTGAGGAGGATTTTATTACCGAGCGTAATTGTTTGCCATTCAAATTAAACAAAAAAACAGCCCCATTAGTTTATTTGGGGGGGGGGGCAGTTAAAGTAGCAGTCATTAACACACCTAGGATGGCTACAAAGTACTAAACTTCTTGGTTCCCTTAAGTTTCCAGACATCTACAGAGGGTTTGGAGGACAAGGCCTACTTTTTGGCATTGGCGTAGGCAGACAGACTGAGGTCCACATCCACCATCATGGCCTTGTTCTTCTGGACCTTGTTCTTCTGGATTTTACTCTTATTCTTCTTTTTGCTCTTTTGTCCTTCAGCCTCCTCCATCTCCCCCACGTCCACCCTGGCCTCTTCCTCCGAGTCGATGTATGGATTCCTGTCCGGTGGCAAAAGGTGAACCGACTGTGTAAAACCAAAAAGTCAGCAGGGAAAACAACAACCCAGAAAGTAACATTATGGACATCAGGGGACGGATCGAGGCAGTTGGTGGTGCGGCCACACTCACCGCAGCAGCATGGTTATGTGATTGGTCTGCAGCTTTAGCTCCTTTATGGCACAGGCCACAAGGTCTCCAGCCGCCTGGGCCTCCTTCACGATAAGCCCGATCTCTGTCCAGTCCACCTGGTTGGCCAGGGCACTCTGGACCACCTGCAGAGCACGCTCCACTATGGGCAGGTTCATCTCCACCAGCTCGCCTTTCAGCCTGTCCAATTCCTGTGGCACAGAAACCATTACTGCCCTTTCTTATAAACACCACCATCACTCTCAGATGCATACAATAGCATTTTCAGTTGTTCTGCTAGATGTTAGCAGGAGTATTCCATGGACCACCTGGCCCTGCTCTCAGCTGTACGCTGCTTTGAATACCTGTGCTTGCTGCAGGGCCCCCAGTCGCTGTTCATGGTCCTTCCTGACATTATCTAACTTCTTCATGGCCTGTTTCTCCTGCTGCAAGGCCTTCATATCCATCTTCTGGCTCTCCGTCTTCGAGAAGAACTCATCCACTGCCTGAGGCGGTGGAGAGTGCAAAAAAAAAAAAAACTAAAATTAACATTTTAGGGCTGCCGCGATTAGTCAACGTAGTTGATGACGTTAACGCTGCAATTGTGTTGACGGCAACGTTTCAAATCAGCACGTCTTTTTTATTTTAATGAAATTACCATTATGATTTCTGAAATGCTTCAATCCATTATAAAAAATGTTATTTTTTTGTGCAGGGATGCTTGTATTCATATATAGTGTGGACGGTACCTCGCTCAGGGTACCTCAGTGGTGCCTCGCTGTTCAAGGATTCGAACCAGCAATCTTTCAATAACAAGTGCGTTTCCCTACCCATTAAGCCACCATTTGTGAACTGATATAAAAATGAAAACCATTTACAAAAAAACGTAGGACTTTAATCAGCAAAAACAGCACCACACCACCAACATCCTTTTACCTTGTTTATCCAAAATATCACCTCTTTTAAAAGATGGTTATGGTTGCTGTCACTTCCATGAGTTACCAAAACAGTCACATGTGGTGTGTCTCCGCTAACCAAATTTAATAAGTATTAGGAATCACTAAATTTATACAGATTACTTTTGGGTTTCACAGTATGCATCTCATTAAAATTTTACGCATACTACCAATTTGCTTATTGAATTGTGTGCGAAAATAATGTCCTTATAGTGCCGTAGTAGCCCATTATCCAAGTCGTGCAATAAAATTCAGTTTATTGTTCCCAAAATAAAATTAATTTAAACTGTGTATTTGATTTTCTGCAGGAAAATTAATCAGTCACTAGTGGCGGCCTTAGAACATTTTTACATTTAGCGACAAATTGAGAAAGTTCACAAATAAAAATGGCCCACCTTGTCAAAGGAAACAAACTCCACGTAGTGGGTATTTGCATGCTGGGCAAACAAGAATGGATGGAATTCCTCGTACCTGTCAAATTCAATCATACTTTCAATGAAGGCTGATCAGAGAATAAGGTAGCAAAAATCAAACTGGCAGAGCAAAACAAACAAGTTGCATGCCAGCAATTAACGTAACAGCAGTAATAAGAATAAGCCATACGTTAGTAACTCTTCTGTCGGCTTGTCTGGATCTAAACTTGGTTTCTTCTCAGATTTCTGGATGATGTATCCCTATGATTCATAATAATTGTATCGATCATTTTCAGCAAACACATTATAGGTTACACATCACTGCTAAAATCTAGCTACATTTCTCCCGCAGCAAATATAGTAAGTTCAATTTATACATGTGCCAACAGAATTACTTTTCCAGAGAAGTTGGCAGTTTTTTCCATATACTCTTCAGCCTTCCGTAAAGCTTCCAGGATCTTGGGAACATCTGGGAAGAGACATATTGCAGCGGTCCCATCACATAAACAATTAACCTGCAATGCCACACAACCAGAATATGAAACGATATCAGAGAATACCTTTCATTAAGAACCATATAAAGAGGAATGATGAAATGCATAATGCATTTGGCACTCCTAACACACATTGAGGCTAGGCACATTTTCCAGCCACACCTAATGTGACACCTAAGGCAGTATAACAGACATGTCTGAATAAAAAACACGCCCTTCGAGACAAAAAAACAGCAAGGTCAAAGAGTTTTAAAGGCCTGCTTTCTTAATCACTATAAGGAACCGGAATGATATTTTGGCACAGAAAGCCAAGGTCATCATACTCAAACCTGTAAAGAGTTGATTATTTACAGAAGGGGCATAGTACCTTTTGAAGCAATACCTATAGCTTATACATGGCCAAATGTAATCCAATAAGTAAGAAGTACATAGAAAAGCAGTTTGGAGAACATGACTTGATCCGGTTCTGTAATATTAGGTACCGGCAGGTAAGTGCACTGACTGGAGAAAAATGTAAAAACTGGCCCAAAATTCTTTTCATGAAATTAAAGGATATTTATTTCATGTCATACAAAGGATGCTCCGATCGATCGGCCATTGATCATTATCGGCCGTTATTAGTTCTAAATAATTTGATCGGCGTCGTCTATAAAGCCTGATCAGAAGTGCCAATCAGATAACGCAATATACACGAGTCTTAACTCTGTGTGGGAAAATTAACTAACTAAAATGGCGTCACCAGTCTGGCAGTTCTACAAAGTGTCTAGTAGGGCAAAATCGCTATACGCAATGTGTGTGAAGCAAACGTGGGGGAGACACATTCCCCCCACTCACGGAATCTGCAAGAGCGCACCACTGAGCACCATGTAGACAGCGAGCGACTTTACAGCACAGAGGTGAATGTGGTAGACGAGCGGAGGAACAGGCTGACCTACAAACATGCGGGGATCCTCGTATTCATATATAAAAACTTGCTATCCATGCTTAAGAAATAGACTTGGAAAAAAAAGGAAGCCACGGCAGGAAGTAAAAACATGTAAATGCTGAGGAATGTTTTACACAGAAGTTACACACAAGCTATAACCTGTCTGTTGGCAATTTACATTGTTAAAATTATATAAGTCTATACATGCTTATAGTGAAACCACTTATAAGGATCAAAATGCTTGGGACAGAATTATTCCTGTAGAAATACTGTTGAAATAATTCGCTTACAGTAATCAAGTAGTCTGCTTACAGGGTTCATTTTGGGTCTTTTTACACATATAACAATGTATGGCAAAAAATTAAAACTACACTTTTTTCTTTTTACACTTTACTTTGATCGCCCTACTTTGCCTTGCAGTAATTACCCTGACTGCTTCTGCTAGCTACCTCGGGCTAATCCTATGTGCACAGAAAACAACAGTAATTTTCTTTCAATGATGAATATAGACTCATTAAAGCTTATGATAAACTGCAAAAAATGAACAGAGATGCAACAGAGAAACTACAGTAAGCTATATTATGTACAGTAGACTACTATATTATAGCAGATTTGAATTAGACACATTTCAGTAATTTTATATGTACAGTACAGACATGATTACTATAAGCGGTTTCCACTGTATTTAGAAAGGCTCTGCATTTTGCTCTTTCTATTGGAAGTCTTCTTTTTGCTGAACACTTCAAAAAACATTTATGTGTGGAGTGACTTTTTAACTGTCATGAGTATAAGCCGATACTGATTCCAGTGATCAGTAATCGGTGATCAGCTCAAAAAACCCTGATCAAAGCATCCCTAGACTCAAAGATATAAAAATTTAAAGGAAAAAAATCTAAGTGAATATTCCAATGGTTTGACCAAATATGTTGGTGAATTTCACCCTTAATTTTCCTCATAGCAGCCTACAAAAAAACCATTAAACTACAGACCAATATAAAGCTTGAAAAACCAAATTGCAAGTGAAATCCCACTTACCAATGGAAAGTGAGGTCCCCACTCATCAAATTCAGGGGTACCCCATTACCCACTTTCCAAAAATAGGGCTGCCACTATTCACTATAACATTAGTCGATTTATCTACCAATCTAGCTGATGATTCATTGAAAATTATTTATATACAATTAATAAATGGTATAATATATATCGCAATTGGTGCAAGACCAGTACCTACTAAAATAACAGGCACATATGAATTTATGAAGTATGCAACAAAAAATAGAAACCATGTTGCTTTCAGAATCATCACAAAGTCCAAAATAAAAATGTGTTTAGCAATTACTTCAGCATTTGACTAAACATTAGCTTGCAATGTAGCTACTAGCTGAAGACAGACAGGACCACTCAAGGACTAAGTTAAGAAATTACATTAAAAAAGTTCATGAGAGCCTAACATCAGTCATGGGCTGAATTTGGTCGCTTGAGGTCTCACTGAACGGCCCTTGCATCTGCCTTTGCCACCCCGCTTGCCTTGTGCAACGCTGAACTGGTCGTCAGCTTTCATGAAGCCAGAGATGCCGACCTCCATCAGGCAGTGTTCAATCAGAGAAGCCCCATACGCTGCAAAGTGACACAAGCAAGATGGAATCAGATGCTCGCCTGGTGTGTGGCAGAGGCCAACGCTAAAGAAACAGGGCAGTCACTTACAGAAGTGAGGATTGAGGATCCTTTTCACCTGCTCACCCTTGGGCCCAGAAGACAGCATCTCTGTGAGCCTGTGGGCCACCATAAATAAAGGTCAAAATGTCATCCTGCAGTCACTGATGTGAACAGAAGTCCCACAATGCATTTAGCATACTAGCAATCTTACACTGAAATGGGAGGGAAAATACGCAAACATGCTTAGTGTTACTACAGCAAAGTGAAGTGCATTTTTTCTTTCCAAGAGAAGTAGCACATAGATTAGTATGAAAAGGAAAATGTGTTCCCTTGATTTACCATCATGATATCCAGACCCACCATCCAGCGTCCCACCTTTCCCCAATGGTACATTTACCTCTCCAGGCTGACGAGGGGTTCAGGGAGCCTGGCACTTTCGAGAGGATACCTCTCCCTCACCGCGATCTTCACGTCCTCTGCCTCTGCCGTCCGTACTCGCAGAAGGTTAAGGATGGTGTATTCATGGTCCGTCAGCACAATGTTCCCCTGGGAGACAGCAGGCCCAAAATACACCCCCAAAGTAGATGCAAAACAGAAAAGATCTGACGAACTTGAATGACACATCAAGGTATGGAAACACATACCCAAGTTACTCTGCAGTGCAAAGACTGTTTCCACAAAACAGCACTAATCAGTAAATAAAACTCTTTGTTTTTACTTATGAACTAGATAAACTGTACCACTTGAAACTGAGACATTCAAAATACAATTCATAGGTTGGGGGAAGAGGTGGGTGAACTAGAGCACCTTACCCGGTCATACAGCTCCACTATTAAATGGTAAGCCGCTTCATCTGATCCAAACTGCATGTCGACTATCCTGTCTATTCCCAGCTGCTTCACGGAAACCAGTCGGCGAGATTTCAAGTGCTTCCTGCACTGTAGGGGGAGACCAACAGCAGTGTGTAAAGTGGCTGGGCTGCAGATGCCTCCAAATCGGCGATGAGAGCTTGCCCGAGGACTTCTTACCTTCATGGCAAATCCGGAAGGCATGAGGTTCTTCGGCCAGTCATACTCCGTTGAGTGAATGCGGATACCCGACTCCAACAGGAGCACGGCTTTCGACTCGGGCCTAAAACAACCAAATTAATTATCAATACCATCTAAAAAGGCAACAACACAAGCATGAAATTAAAACTAATATCACGGCCACCAAACGCAAAAGATAAGACAAAATAAGTATCTTTATGATCACCTCAAAGAGCAGCGAAATGTCATTTAAGCAGCACCGCCGCCATTCAATTCTTACTCGTGTCTCTGCAAAGCTTGAATTGTTAATATAGAATTATGTCGTCTTGTGTTTTCAAATATTCTCTAATTCAGAAATTAATAAAACGAATGCCTTCTATCTGGGCACTAAGACATTGCTTTTAATGTGTGGAGTTCCTGCAGACATGAGAACACTTACTTTTGTAGCCGAATAAGATAGGTCTTGTTATCGATATCATATACATTGTATACTCTCATGCCAACAAAGCTGTAACAAACGGAAAAGAACAATTAAAATTGTCCACGCATATTAATCCAAGCGTTTGTGTCTACTCCCTTCTCAACATACAGAATGGCGTTATAGTTTACTCACAACAGCTTGTTATTGCAAATTTCACATCTATATAAAAAGACTGCTACGCAAAGAAGACTGAACTGACGCATAATACATTCTACAAGTCACTTAACTCGGTTAAAATGTTTAATGAAAGCTGATAACACCAGGGCTAGGTGAACCTTGGTCAACCATGTAGGCTTACACAAATTAAGCATTACTATTGTTTACAATATAAAACACTTTGGTCTTACGTGGCATTAATTTCAGCAATGACAGCCCTTATGTCCACCGTATTAAATCTGGTTTTCATGGTGTCTGTAATAAGTTAGCGGAAAATAGACAAACACGCCGCGAATACTTCCTTGGGCTATACTGCGCATGCGCAATTTCTACGGAAGCCCGTTTCTGTTTGCCATTGAATA
Source organism: Isichthys henryi (assembly GCA_026776945.1). Taxonomy (NCBI): domain Eukaryota; kingdom Metazoa; phylum Chordata; class Actinopteri; order Osteoglossiformes; family Mormyridae; genus Isichthys; species Isichthys henryi. The sequence goes on along the minus strand of JAODJX010000027.1, from coordinate 2,977,074 downwards.
AATATAAAACGCAACATGGACTGTTCACTCACTTAATGTTAATATTTAGTCCATCTACACCACAAAGATGCATCGCCTGCCTTCTTTAAAATGTATGCGTATAGAGATATATCGTTGAAGTTTTAAATATGTAATGCATTTGTCTGTTGGAAAGGAACCGATTTCTTTCTGTGATTATACTCTACTTCGGAAACAGGTTATTGTACATAATATGGTGTCTATAGTAATTAAAATATATATATATTTTGAATAATTAATAGTTTTGTAAATGTTGTCGGCCTATTTTACACTCCACTGAGCACCCAGAGACATAGAACATCGGTTCACAGACGTTTCTGTTTTGAACCACAAGATGGCGATCTTGACCATAACGTCATCGTGCTGGAGTGTTAAATGTTCTCTCTGCCCGCATTGTTACCGCCGGGCGCGGTGGCGTGCGCCTGTTATCCAAGCTACTGGGAGGCTGAGGCTGGCGGATTGCTTGAGCTCAGGGGTTCTGGGCTGCAGCGGACTATGTCGATCGGGTGTCCTCGCTAAGTTCGGTATCGATATGGTGCTCCTGGGGGAGCCCGGGACCACCAGGTCGTCTAAGGAGGGGTGAACCGGCCCAGGTCGGAAACGGAGCAGGTCAAAGCCCCCGTGCCGCTCAGTAGTGGGATTGCGCCCGTGAATAGACGCTGTAGTGCAGCCTGAGTAATACAGTGAAACTCAGTCTTTTCCTATTTGTGTTTTTGAAAAATGAGTATTTGTGCCGAACGTAGCTGAATAGTTATACATCGAGAGGAAATAATTTCCGAAATAATAATTTCATGAGATACTTTTGCCTATACGGTGTACATGATGCTGGTGATGATGATTATTATTGAAGTTTTGTTTTGTATTTATTTGTGGAATTCTGTATGCCTATTGCATTATTCCTATTTATGTAATTTTATTTAGCCAAATTTCTATTTGTATAAAGTTGCCTGTATCCCTATAATTCCAAAATCTCTGCAAATACGAGGGAAATTGCCTCCCCTAACGGTACAGAGTTGCTTTTGCCTTGTATTGTGTAGTCATGCCCCCTAACATCCTGTAGAAGGCGCAAGTGAGCCCATGGCAAGCGGCACTCCCTGATCTCCGTGTGTAGTTATTGATTCTGCGACTCACTGCTAATCATTAACGCTAACATGATGGCTTAAATTAACGTAGAACACAAAATCCGAGAACACTATGTATTATACATGACATTTAATCCAGTCCTTTTCATCTAAACAGACTTTTCACCCAGCGACAGTCATACAAGCACCAGATTCCTCGCGACGTACAATTTGCTACTTTTCAAAATCCCTCAATTACTTAATATATATTAATATATCCATCCATATTCCGACCAATAATACTCAGGGTCAGGGTCGCGGGAAATATGATTACACCTCTCATATAATAAATAAGATCACATGCAACAGCATCAGTTTATACAAATCCCAAAACTTTTATATATGATACACCTAAATGTATATATTGCTGTTGTGTTTATGTTACTCAGTCGTTGATATTAGATAACGAACAGTTGGCAACACAGGCTAGAGATTAAGTGTAGCGGAAATTTTCCTCATCTGATTGTTTGTATAGTTAGGTAACTTCCTAGGCTTCTCACTGTACAGCCAAAGGAGACATGTTTTTGAGTTAGTAATTTTCTGCATTGCTGAAATACATACTGTGGTGAATATGTTTAATTAGAAACTTGTGCACAGCTGCCTGTAGGCTGTGCACAGGAAATAGGCAGAGTAAAGCGGATAACATTACAGCGCGAGATGGGTCGGGGAGGCGTCCCTGGTCGCTATGGAGATCGGGGTAACATGGCGAGTTTTTCGAGCTGATCAAACAGTGGTTTTATTTTTGATCTTTAAACTCGCTTTAGGCATGCAGAGCTTACGGTTTGTTCAGTTCCCCCTATTATGGGTAATCTGAATACACGCAAGGTGTCTGAATTTTCGGAGGAATGGAATGTAAGTTCATATGCCTGTGTTAACTAAAGGTTGCATTTTACGACGCTGTTTACTTTTGGGAAGGTGTCTGTGAGTCCTTGAGACGAATTTCTACATTTATCATTCATGTTAAAACAAGTTCATATTTTGTTCATATAATTACTAGCCAAATGATTCCTTTATAATATTCAGCTCTTCACAACGTGCTACATTCGCTTTTGTAGTGTAGATTTGGGGCCATGACGTTTGTTTTCTGACCAGCACATTTTGGCTCCGGATATATTTGCCTTTATTCCGGTGATGATATGAGGCTTTATATCCCCGTTTAGATTACAGGATAATCAAAAAAATTGGAGAAGGGACGTTTTCCGAGGTGGCGAAAACCCAAAGTCTAAGAGATGGGAAATACTACGCGTGCAAAACAATGAAGCAGTCCGTCGATAGGTACCATTTTTTGCATTTAAACCTTCGTAGTTGTAAGCGATCTCTTCTTTCTTTCTTGTAACTTTGCGTCTTGGATGTCAGCGCTTTGAGCGCCTGAGCATGTGGAAGTCGATGTATTGCTTCATGATATTTCCGACAGCTCTCCTCTGCTTGGCTTGACACGCGACATTGTGACCCGAAGTTGACCTTGAGCACAGGGTGGCATGTAAACACGCGCGTGCTGAACCCCTGTTTTACTTTCCATTCAGATTTATAAAAGCAGCGTTCCACAAATGCTAAACATAAATTTGTTTATGCTGCCATCGATTCAGTGCATGTCTGATCTGAGGTTGCAATGCTGGGGTATAAATATTAAAAGCTGCCGCTGCGTTTTGGCAGAGGAAGGGACAGTTATTAAATGAGGGTTATTGTCAGTTTGGAGCAGGCTAACAACCTGCGGGAAATTCAAGCTATGAAGAGGCTGAATCCCCACCCTAACATCATTCAGCTGCATGAAGTCATCTTGTGAGTACTGTGCCTTGTGCGATTAAATAAAAAAAATGATTTGCCCGTGATATTTTGAACTGTAGAGTTAAGCATGATTTTATTTGTGAATCTGCTATTATTCTGTTAATATGAATTTTAGCATGAATTTATCTGTATTTGTATTTGTTAGTGACAAAGAAACGGGTACCCTCTCCTTGATATGTGAATTAATGGAAATGAACATCTATGAGTTAATACAAGGTCAGTATTTCACCAGTTATATTCAAATGCGTACACACACACATACATATAAAGATTCAAAGGGGAAATTCAGTCTTTTGTTGCTGCAGCTCGAATGTTCGGCAAATACTTTGTTCAAATAAATATTGATCTACCAGCTGTTGACAGTGTCACACAATTTTCTACAGTTATTCAGCAATCACCAAGACACCTTCCTGAACGTTTCATAGTGTCATATAATGTGGGAAAATGGGCAGAAAGGTGGTGAGGCACTTTATTTTCTAAATATCACAAAAAACGTCCAATGGAACAATTCTCAGAGGTGGAATTTCCCTTTAATAATAATCTATCGATGTATTTCATTGTGTTTCTACTTATTTGGAATTCCCATTTAGTTATAAATTCTGTATCGGACTTTGCTGTTCCGAACGTCAGTGTGAGGTCAGATTGTGCTGTTCGCTGTACCGATTTCCACATTGCCAAGTCAGATGCTTCCCTTAAGCATTGCACTGTTCTGGGAACTGTAATTTCAGAAACATAACATCATATACCTTAACCTGACATATTTGCTTTATTTCTCAACCCAATTTGAACCAGCTTGTCCAATCATGTTTCAGCCTGTACTGTCCAAACAATTTGAATAAACTGGGGATACAACCTTATGACTTATTAATTCTGAGAATAGCCCACGTAATAGAGCAGACTAGCAGAAATGTAAATGAAGGCAAAATTATATATATTTTCCATTCTTAAGAGCTAACTTTGGGTTTGATGCACTTATTCCAGTGAAACCCCAATCTAACTCAGGCAGACCAGATAATCACACATTATCTAAAAATAACATTTCACAGATTTTATTTACTGACTAGACGTGGATGTGGTCAGCCAAATTGCCATTTAAAACATTTTGTACAAAATTACACATTATAAACTGTATATTGTCATTCATTATTGCTAATAAAAGCAAAGTAGAGACCTCCTTGCAAAGTGAAATGTCATAGTATACGGGGGGAAAAGGACAAATGTAGTGGTGAGAATATGGTCGCTACTCTAAATATAAAACAATGATGTCAGGTGTGACCAGACTATGACGCATCATACCGTGTGATATAAAAGAGCCGTATGTGTGGAATGGCCTTCCTGTTAGCGTATTAGCGTGTTAACCAGCCTTTGGTCCTCTGTCATCCCGGGCCGCGGGCTTTCTCCTGGTTTCCACTCTCAGAAGGCAGCACCCTTGCTGGAATTTAATTTTTCGCTCCAGCGTTCATTTCTCCGGCCTCCCATTAAGACCCCCGTTATTTTTTTCCAGGGAAGATTTGTTTTAATGCAATGTGCTGCGATAGACGGAAACCATCATCTTTTGCTCATGTGCGTTTTTCCTCTGGAAAGGCCCGGAGGGGGCAATCAGCAGTGCCTTATTCTGCTACTCTTTCACTCACAGAGAAAGTTATAGTATTATATAGTGTAGCTTTATAATAGTGTTGGGCTTTATACAACCAAACCGGCCAATCAGAATTGAAATAAGAGGAAAATTTGTTTGAGCATTTCTAAAAGGGGCACAAGGGCAATCATGGGCCCCCTCAGCTCCATCTAAGTCCTGTCCTGTCCACGATTACAGGGGCAACTTACTACAGTATTTTTGACTATAGTCTTCGAAGAGGTTCAAACAGACATGCGTTTCCATGAGTCTGACTACGGTCACCATCTGGTAGATGCGCTATCTAATACCGTTTCATACTTCCACTGCAGGTCGGCAGCATCCTTTACCTGAGAATAAAGTGAAATACTACATGTACCAGCTATGCAAGTCGCTGGATCACATGCATAGGTAGGTCCACAGCTGTTGGGTTACCAGAAATTAGAAAGAAAACCTCATACACACTTAATGTAGAGAAACTGTGAGGAATATCTACAGAATGTGGGCCCAGTAAGCCAGCACCTCGAATCACATTTATTCCACTCTGACGGCAGGATAAACAGGCAAGACACCATTATCAGGCAGATCCCTCCACAGGGATGAAGAGCAGCAGAGTTACCCGCTGAAAATCAGCAGGCGCAAAGCAAGCAGCCAGGCTTATAACACTGCTAAAACTTTTCTTTTCCCAATTTATCTTCAAACATTTATTCTGGTCTGAGTCACATGGGGCCTGCAGCCTGTACCTGAAAGCACAGGACTCAAGGCGCAGGACATAGTCCGTCACAGGACACATACAAGCAGACATGACAGGCACTTTTCGAAGCACCAATTAGCCTAACTGCATGTCTCTGGACTGTGGGAAGAAAGCAGCATGACAGCATGTGGAGGTTTGAGGCCACAGCGCCACCCATCTGCAATTCATAAAAACTGCAAATAAATGTGCTCACCGAAGATCATTCCATTTACTTCCACACAAACAAATTATTTCTCTGCTGACAAACACTGTTTATGCTCATAGTATTTAGTACATCACTGCACTTTCTTTATAGGAATGGTATCTTCCACAGAGACGTCAAACCAGAGAACATCCTAATCAGAGTAAGTTGTAGACCCTCATTAATGTGTTTTTGATATAGCAGAATAACTGTACTTTATCGCCTGGCAGTTTCGAAGGGGTCAGGCCAGGGTTCACCAATTCCAGTCTTAGAGGTCCAGAACCCAACAGAGTTTGCAGATTTTGCAGATTAATCAACTAATTGCCTGGTTCAGTATGTGTGTTTGAGCTTTCTGGCTCTCCAGGGCCGGAAACGGGGACACATGCATTAGGCCATCCTGTGTGTCAGATGCATTTCAAGAATTTCAGCCTCAATGGCTGTTTTTTGGACCGTAGGGGGGTGGCAATACCACCTGTTTTTGTGCAAATATAACTGACTGCTTCCGTTGACCCATTCCTTGTATGCTGTGTAGTTTTAGCAAATTTAATAGGAGTTCCTAGAATCGTTCCAATGACAGAAATAGGTAGGAGCCTGAAACAGAATTTTAGCTGGAGCACAAGGCAGGACTATCAGAGCTAACTATGAAATTCACTTTGACATGCGGTGAGCAGAGCCTGTCCTCCCACCAGCAGGATGTGCTGAAGCTGGCCGACTTTGGCTCCTGCAGGAGCGTGTACTGCAGGCCGCCACACACGGAGTACATCTCCACTCGCTGGTACCGGGCTCCCGAGTGCCTGCTCACCGACGGCTACTACTCACACAAGATGGATGTGTGGAGCGCCGGATGCGTCTTCTTTGAGATCCTCAGGTACCTACAGGCCAACCTCAAGATGCCTCGATGCCAATTCTGATCTTTGTGCTACTCACAGACTAATAACCTACCAGTAGGGGGCATCGATTCATTTTCTGAATGTTTATTTTTTGTATGTATAAATGCTTCATTGGCCTAAGATAAATGCTGTGGTCTAGCAATACAAATTGAAGTTGTATACTGGAGATGGAAAATTCAAATGAAGCATAAAAGGGTCCCTTTCTAATGGAGACCCCCTCCCCCAGAGGAACCGAGCAGAGGTGACAGTAGACTGGAACTTTTTGGTTCCTTTTTTTGTCCCGGGCCCCCCCCGCCGGCAGCAGGCCGGAGGGTGGGTGGGGGGACCGGGGGGGGGGAGGGGGGGGTCG
>JAODJX010000027.1:2941106-2958182 GCA_026776945.1 Isichthys henryi | reverse complement strand
TCTATCACCCCTGTGATGGAAGCAGGGTGAGGCAGGGCAGCGAGAGCAGATCGGGACATGGCGGGTGAGCGGTTCTATCACCCCTGTTATGGGGACGGGGCGAGGCAGGGCAGCAAGAGCAGATCGGGACATGGCGGGTGAGCGGTTCTATCACCCCTGTTATGGGGACGGGGCGAGGCAGGGCAGCGAGAGCAGATCGGGACATGGCGGGTGAGCAGTTCTATCACCCCTGTGATGGAAGCAGGGTGAGGCAGGGCAGCGAGAGCAGATCGGGACATGGCGGGTGAGCGGTTCTAACACCCCTGTGATGGGGACAGGGCAGGGCAGGGACAGCAGATCAGGACATGGCGGGTGAGCAATTCTCTTGCCCGTGTGCTGGGAACGGGTCCATCACTTGCCCCTGCAACAGGGGGCTGTTCCCACTTTACGTTCCCTGGTTATGAAGCCAAGGTGAGAGCCTGCCCCCCAAGATTGAAGAGCTGAGACCCCTCGGGTGGGGTGCTACGTGGCATTCACACTACGCCATGTCCTATTTGGACACATTGCCGCATGGTCAGGTTGTGCCCCAGCGCAGCAGAACTGTGTGTACAGTTACAGAATGCAGACAGACACATACAAACAAAGCAAACGAGGAGCGTCAGCAAAATTAACCCAAAACATCAGTCGTCTGGCTGCCAGCACAGAGCCGCTCGGCGTTTATGGGGCGAGAGCAGCGGGGGCCCTTACTGCACTGAACTAGGGGCCCTCTTACACTTTGTCCGCCGAAAACACAAGAGCTTTCAATCCCACGACGAGTGCAGTTAAGCTAATTACCGCAATACAGAAAAGCAGTCGGGGACTAATTTCCCAAACTGGTATCTGGTCTGGTTGGTAGATAAAAAGCAGACTTAGTACAACTTGCCACAGTCTAATTTAAAAACATGTTTTATACGTAAAAATTACAAACACTGTACTACTGAATTATACAGAAGACAAAGCAGAACCACATCATATATAACTTCTCTATTTCATGGAACAGTTTATATCCACAGTCCTAATTTATGTGCAACCACATATTAAAATATCAGGTTCTTTGTATCTTTGTGTCTCCTGGTTGCCAGTGACAGCATCTGCTCAGTGCCCACGGCTCACGACACCCCATGGGTCACGGGCTGCAGCTGGGGGCAGCTAGCACCGTACAGACCAACTGTTCATTTGCACCACACTGATAACCTGGCAAGCCACCCAGCCCATCCCCTTAAACCCATATTACACAGTTTTTCCGCCACATCGACTGCAGTCTGAGATGGTGCCTTATGGCTGTGTTTCTCACTCCGGTCCTCAGGGACCCCGAGACAGTCCACATTTTTGCCAGCAGGGAGCTGGAAGGGAGTAAAAATGTGGAGTGGGTTGAGAAGCGCTGAATTATGGCATGTATTTATGTGTACATTCGTGAGGGGGCAGCAAGTCCCAGTCGCAGATGAGCCACAGGCTACGTTAGCACTGTCATAGGAGGGGGGGGTCTCTGGGCCACTTGGATGGCTTTCTTAGTGCCTGATGTATACAGTTATGTCAGCTGCCCTCAATCCGTATGTAGCTTCTCAAACACCTCCAAACAGCAAATGCCTGCCCTACTGTGCTTGCTCAAGTCAACAGACGCGTGCTTTATCAAAAAGGCCAAGTCGCAAGACCTCCCACCAAACTTATTATTTAAGTCACCGCCTGCTGAACATGGGTTTATCCGGTTACCCCATACAGGAACATCTGTGCCGATTTTCACTTGGTAAATCCGCGGGACAAAATGTTGCGTGTCCTTATAAACAAGTCAAACAGTTATTTCAACACCTGTAATGCTCCATCCATTACCTACACACATTTACAAGAACTGAGAATCAGGAGTAACCCCCACCCGCGCCCCAAGAGATTTTAACTCAAAAATACAACAAACTTTCAGGTTTAAGGTACCAGGAGGGATTAAAGAGCAGCAGAGGCAAACTTGCAGAATTAAAACCGAGCCTCAGCTGGCTGGTGACGTTGCACCAGCTCACGGGTTTTTTAAAGAAATTCAGCATTTTAAAGGCTAAACAAACACAGTTGTTCTTTTCAAAGCAGAAATTGCAACACAGGCTGATCAGGTTTGGAGAGCCTTGCTGACCAAATAAATAAATGGGAACTCGGTGGGGGAGGCGAGGTCAGAATAAGCAGCATCCTGCAGAGCTTCCTACCAAATCAAATACGGCAGGCGTCCAGAAAACCCAGGTGGTTTAGCAAGAGACCAGCTTACTCGTCCATCTGTACCAAGCCGGTTAGTAACATAATAGTGCAATTAGTTTGGGGCCTGAGGAATAGAACTACTCCTTTATCTTACACTCAACATAGCTTCAGAACATGGCGGAGATGCTGCTTTGTTTGTTGCCCCAAGCCTAGTAGTTACACAGCCACGAAAGGGGGAAGAAACGATTACCCTTAATCAGCTCTGCCGGCCGACACTTTCAGTGGACTGCAGACCAGTTGGCTGGATACTGCGGCCACAGGACTGCCCACTTGACGCGGCTATTAAAAACACCAGAGGACTTTCCACAGGCCACACAGTCTCCTGAATCGAACCTAATAACAATGATTCTATAATACATGAAGGTACCTGGAGGCAGGTTCTAAAATCACATCGACATTTTAAAAGACAACAGTGAAATCAGACCCCTGCTAATCAGACCTGGCAAGAGCTGCAGCAGATTAAGCAAACGACCCCACAGAGTGAGTGAACGAGACCACAACATAACGGGACGTTATGTGCATCCTGCCCAGATGTTTACAGCGTGAGTGCTTCCAGTAACGGGCCCCTAATGAGCAGCCAGCCAGAAGGTGCCACCAGGTCTCCAACTCCCCCCCTCAAAAGTACAGCCACTGGGCTGCCGGACAGCGGGCAGGACACTTCCCTGCCGGACATGAGAATAACAATCATCCTGCAGGTAACTATAAACTGAAACGTCAAGCGAAGCAGCCGCAGGCCACATACCCCCCATGAGGGCTACTTTCCTGCTGAGCCAACTCCTGATACAGATGAAGAGCTCAAACTACACTGGCTGCATGAGTGTCTAACTGACCACAGGGCCGTGCCTTCCCGGGACCTCTGAGCCGGGCCGTGCCAGGCCGTGCCTTCCCGGGACCTCTGAGCCGGGCCGTGCCAGACCGTGCCTTCCCGGGACCTCTGAGCAGGGAAAGTGACTCCTCATTCAGGTCGAGTGAAAGAGAAACTGTCACCATACTTGAAACATTCCTGCTAAATCTTCCCATTCATGACACACTGGTGAGAAGTTGATGCACCTCACATCATAATGGCCTAGAACGTGTTTTACAACCTGACTCTACGGAACCGTGAAAAAGAAAATGGAACGACAGGCTTCCATGGCACAACTGCGGCATCAGAGTCACCTGCACACAGCAATACACTTACATTAGATCGAAGCGTATTCTAAACTACCCGCAAACCCGACTTGCTCGGGTATCGACTCAGCAGGTCAGACGCATGTGCTGGGGGATAGAGAGTCACACTGTCACAATGAGGACACCTGCTGATTCACAAAGAATGCAGTTTAAGCTACCACTCTGTGCTGGGTCCCTCCTAAGCCCAGAGTTTAGGCCTTCAGAGAAAGCTTCTTTCGGTTTGTTGATTTGGGAAGGAGAGCTGCATGAGGGAGACTGCCAATACAAATGCAAGATGGACTCCACAGTCCTGTCCTTAGGGTACCTAACCTGAATGAACCAAGAGATGAAAAGCAGGACACACTACCTGTCACGCCAAGAAAAGCAGAGTTCACCTCATGACGTCGTCTCAAGTTACTATTGCGTTTATAACTCGCCAGCTTGTGGGCCAATACATCCAAGGACACTTTTTACATAGAGGGCAGGTTTATTTTATGTTCCAACAAAAATGCAGGACTGTCAGATGCTAGTGCTCCACTGACTCCAAACACCTTTAATTAAGCACATTTAATTTTTGCAGGACACATTTAACAAACTCCTGGGAAAATATGCCAGCTCCAGGTAACATAAACAAACAGCAGACATTTGCAAGACATTTAAGATCTGACAAAGCTTACAGAATGAAGCTGGCCCATGGTCAGCGAGGGCTCTGCTTTGATAACCTGTTAGCATGTGGACACGGGGTTCCTAACATGCTGTAGTGCTCAGACATGGCCAGAACCTCTTAACCCACATATTGGTTCATACTCTGAAGCTCAATGGTTCTGGATGGGGAAGGATCCCCGAGGAACGTCTGCGAAGTCCAACCACGATGATACTGACCAACCTCAGCCTGCGCTACACGCAGTGCGAAGATTGACAGGCAGCTGTCCTAAGTCGAGGGACACTATCCATTTACTGAATTTTCCAGTGTCAAAACACAGACGGGTAATTCAGGAAAACTTTGGGTGCAACTCAAGGACATTCTCCATACTTATAGTATACTACACCACTAGGTGTTTCCACATTTGAAAAAAAACAAAATCGTGCTGCGGTCACCTGTTCACCGATCCACAAAAGTGCAACTGGACGAGGCTGCCGATCGTTCCCACGCTCCCTGCCAAAGCCCTCAGGGTCCAGGCGCCAGTGTCTCAGAGACCGACGAGAATGAGACCGGCTTCATATTGAGGCATGCCTACATTTGGCAGCTCTCTCTCAAGGCTGGCATCACTGAAATCTAATTTGTCTAATTAAAAAAAAAAATGCTCAGGGCACATAAAGCATTTTTTGGCCTAAAAGAACTTCTCAGAGCTTAAACCCGAGGCGTCAGAAGGAAGAGACTGAAATGGACACACATTTCAAAGCGCTCAGTTAGAAGAGAATCCTCGTTATGGCAGTTGCTCCACTATAGATCTCACAGCTACTTGAAACGTTCAGTGAAAATTTGACATCTATGTTCCTAAGATCGTGCAAGAAATGCTATGCCGAAAATGAGCGCGACCTTAGAAAAGGTCACCCGTGGGGCGTGACGAGGAGTCGGTCTCCAAGGGACTCCCTCATTGTCTACATCCTCAAGGGAAAACATGTATATTTAGTTATGTTCCGATATAGAAAAACATTTAAGAAAATCAATGAAAATGGAGTTGAATTTTCACCCACTGAAAATTAAGTACATGAGGTGATTCATGTAGTACGACTGACTTAACAGCGCACGTCTGACGCAAAGCCTAACATGATGCATGTATGACAGTAAGGTACATTCCTCTAAGAATATGTGAAGCATCTTAAGCAGCCTTGCAGTGCAGGTGAACACACACTTCCTGTCACGTTTTGCAGGAAAGATGAGATTTCATTAACAGAACTAAATCAAAACATCAAGGCAAAATACAAGAACCTGGGAAACAAGAGATATTAACCAAAATCTACCATGGAAAACACACGGGAAAAAATTATTTAACCAATTAAAATTAGTTATGAAAGAAATAATACACAATTGCTTTGCCTAGCCACATAATCTCTTATATAAAGTACATTTAAAAAGCAATACTAAAGAGGTCAGTACAGACATTCTGGCTGTTCACGGGCTGCATGACTCGCCTGAGATCTGGGCCAGTCCTGCCGGCCACACTACGCTTCAGCTACGTCCGGGTGCTGTACTTAAGCATGTCCACAGCGTTTCTGCTTCTGTGTCTCTGAAGATTATTTTAATCCACATTCTGCACGCTCCGGTTCTCTTAAAAACACCATGGGATCGAAAAAGGTTGTAGTTAAACTCAGACTACTATGAACAGCCTTGAAGGGTATGAGTACTGATGTGAGTGTAATTGTTTTTACCAGTGTTCGTGTTGTACAGACCAGGCATCTGGCCAAACATTCAGATACCATCCAGACCTAAAGTCACGCACACCGGCATGCAGAAATTAGTATACTTTCAAAACAAACTATTTAAATAGCGACACTGCAGTTTACACCCAATACCAAATTTAACTATCTCCCAGATTGAACTTCATGTGATCTGCTTCCTACTACAGCCCATGAAAGACATGTTTAAGGCAACTTATTTCCATTTACTTTGGTAAACCAACCCTGCTAAATTTGACAACACAGCATGCAAAGGTGGAACATGCTAATTATCCTGTGATTTTACACACAGTGACCATCCATTCACTTACAATGCAAACGTACGTAAAAGAAACAATATCACTGATGATTCAGTGCAAGTGAGGGACCACATGGACAAATGCTGATCCCTCGGTGGTCCGCTAGCGGCAGGGCAAGCTCATGTCAGACGCCTACGGCAGATGTGGCTAAGCAGAGCAAGCAGTCACTGAAAGCAGGTCTCCTTCCATGGCCTGACAGAATCACAAGCTGCTCCATCCTCAGGCTGTACGGCACACTCCTGTTTTAATCTTAATTTACTGTCATGGCAATTACTAAGAACGTCACCCTAAGTTATAAAGTAATAAGCGGCTACCACCCGCCCCCTCGCCCTGCGTAAACACCCAAAAACAGCGCACAGGCCTCTTTACTCAACGTTGCTAGGCTGGCCGACACTGACGCTGCAATCGGAACAGCACGACACAAAGGGAATACTGCACAACACCGAACCCGCATACACCATCTCCAACATTCCCCTCAAACTCACAGAAAACAGGGCAGCCTTAAGAGCTGCTTGCTCACTGAAATGGAGTTAGTTTTTCAGAACAACAACACTGCAAACAAACATCGTGCTGGTATCAGTTCACAAGTGCTCGTCTTAATCATTTAAACGACAGTCATTTAGGTGTCCTTCGAACACCCCACTGGTGCCTGCAAGCGGGATCCTATTGATGGAGACTGGAAAATGACACCCATTCTAATCAAACATGCTTTGTAATAGATTTCAATTTGTATGCACAAATTTCTATTTCTACAATGAAACTGTAAATAAATTAATGCAAACAGCTCAGCCCGAGACCATTCGTCATCATTCAGAACAAATGGCATCCCAGCTCCTTAAATAAAATATCACATATACCCATTTCATTGACAGACAGCCTCAATCCTGCAGTGACGGTTTGTTTTGGAAAACACACACAGACATGCAACAAAAAGGCGTTACACCCTACTGATTCACCAATAACGGTCTCTCAAAATAATGGGTTTTCAAAAGATATTTCCAGAAAGTGGCATATATACCAATTTGTGTCCCTGTTCCTATTTAAACAGGGGACAACGAGGGCTTCTTTCTGCTTGCTAGCACAATTATTAATACGCTGGAGCCAAAAAAAGAACAAGGCCTATTTCCTTCCTTGATGCAATAAATAAATTAAAACACAAGAGGGCGGCGCAGTAACTGCACCCACATGGAACGATGCCATCGTTGGGTCTACTGCCATCAAAGGTCACGTCAGCCAAGTCACAGGACACTGTGTGCTATTACAACGCAAACGGCAGAAGCGAATGCGGAGTCCTTTTATCTCTGTACAGCAGTCTTTCAAGCCTTCTTTCGGTAGGAAGGCTTAGTAGCACTAACTTCCACGGGGCCACTGAATTCTGTGTAAGCTCCTACCAACATTGGGCTGACCCCAAGCTCAGAAACCTATGGAAGTTGGGTTTCGGTGGGGGCCAGTACATACAAACATCAGCTTCAAATCTGCACTTGATACCTGCCCAAATTTCTCTGCCGCCCTCGGCGCCAACACGGACTCAGCCTTCCAGCCGCACACAATGGCAGCTTGCGGGAGAGAGTCACGGGTATCCAATTGTTAGCGTCCACTTCATGACTATAACACTGAAGTCTTTCAGACTTTGTGTCCCGGCTCCCACAAAGGAAGTGCAGTCAGTGGCATGTGAAAGAGGCTTTGTTCAGCTAGTCATGCTATTTTACCGTACGCTACAGTCTCGTAAGAAATATAAAAATACAATAAAAATGAGTAAAACCACCAGACCTTAAAGACAAGAGCAGCTGATACAGGTGTCTCGAACTGGTCTCTGACTGCTAACTGATGAAAGCTCCCTGCCATTAACTAAAAAACATACAAAAAAGCAGTAGGTCACTAAAGTGATTTCTCTACAATGGAAATGGAGAGAAAATGGCCTTATTTTTAAGTCTGGGTGCCTCATAAAACAAGATCAGAGTGTACAACGTACCACAGTTCCAACCACCACACTGGGCAACAATCCACTGTTACATCAAACTCCCTCTACAAGAGGAATAATGTTTAAAAAAAAGGAAGCGGAATTCCCACATTACGTGGGGCATTAATGCAGTAAACATTACGAAACACAAGCCGAACAGTTGTTGCTGAACTGACCCCCCCCCCGCCGCATTTTAAGACTAAAAAAAAAAAACACACCTACCATCAGGTTCTGACAACAGATCCCCACCATGCTAGAGACTCATTAAGCTTGGAGGCTCCATGATCTACAAACAGCAAAGGCCCTTCACCAAACACACGTATCCACTTACACAGCTGTATATTCACTGAGTTCCCGGTTCTTCCCAGTGCTGTGTGCTGTCTACACACTGTCTCCATCTGTACTACCAAGCGTGGGACAGTGACTCTACCCACAGTGGCTTTACTTCACCTGAATCAGCCTAGCTGTCTTGGGTATACATACAAAGAAACATACCATTTGATCCAATTTAAATTAGCATTTCAGAATAAGCTAAAATACTCCACTCAACATGTCCCGTTCATCAACATTCAGCCCAGTTGTAGGAGTCCCACATGGAGATCCCAGCGGTATGGATGAAGCAGTACCATTTTATCCAGAATCACAATGCATGCTAGGAAGAGTGATAAGGAGACCACTGAAAGCGAACTGCTTCTCCGCATTAGATGCACTCCTGCAGTGTTTCTGCCTCGATATGCATCACATTAAAATATGGTGGCACTACACTGGGAGAGAAGCACAGGGTGGCATTTTGGTATCAGGAGGAAAAAAAAAGAAAAGAAAAAAATCTACAGAGTGAAAAAGAATCATTCCTCATGCACAGCGGCAGTCTCTCCTCTCGGGCGAAATCCCCAGAAGTGGATTTCCCAAATGGACAGAAAACCTTAAATTGTGCATGTTCAAAGATTTTAAAACGAACCCATTATTATACCATTTTAAACTGTATTACTGAGAACAACATTTATGTTTTACACTATTGCAAAGCAGAAACGGACAACAGTAACGGAACACAAACTGTGCCTTTCATGTTAACATCCCTGTACTGAAAAAGCAAAGTTCATCAAACACTTCCACAGTTGTTGCTAGTTCCTCCCCAGTTTACATCACATGAGAAACCCAACAGGAATTGAAGGCTCGAAAATCAGATACTGGGCACAGAAAGAAAAAAAGTCACACACCATACAAATCCTTGCATTTGCAAATACGGTCACTGCTGCCAAGTGGTGCTGACAGACCCTGCACTCAGAATACACACAGATGTAACAGGCTCTGTCCTCCCGATCAAACAACACATGCTGAGTAGGGCCTATCCAGGAACACACAGCAGATACCACAAGATGCAAATGTCAGCTCTGGATGGTAAAACAGCTCCAAATCACCCTGTTTTCCAATGGGCTGAGTGCAAACAGAGTGTTGTGAAAAATGACCCCCACAGAGCAAGTGAGGGACGCTGTCATTTACCAATACATGCAGTTGCATGGCACAAGGACAAGCCAAGAGCCACAGAACAGGCCTCTATTTAAGCTAGTGTTTGACACTCCTGTACCCTCCATAACCTTCAGTCACTTTTGAGATCGGCCCTTACAAGGTGCAGTTTTGTAGTCTGCCAGGTCTGGCCTCCAAAACAGTGACCAAACTACACAGTGACAGCATGATGTTGAAGTCACCGCAATCCCTTCGGACAACACAAATTCCTCAAACTAGACTCCAGTTTGAACGAACACACACACACACACACACTTCTGGGAAGAGACGTACATATTTCACACACAATACAAGCAGATGCGGAGGCCACATGCTCAGTAAATTCTGCACCATCAGTCATGCACATACGTGCATCAATGATCCGAAACCACTTATCCAGTTAAAAGGGGTAGCGATACATAACCAGCCGGGGAAAGGATTTTTTTTCCCCTCCGCATCACATATAAACAACTACTGGATCTTAACATACACAACCAAACTTTCCTACCTCAGAGAGCAGCATGAGATGTGAGAGAGGCAAACTTTACAAGGATGATAATTTGGATTCAGAGGAGATAAGTAATAAATTTTACTGGGCAACTGTTCAGAAAAAAAGAGCTAACAGACTGCCTACTAATCTTCCTCATAATCAAGGACATCTGAAATTGCAGGATTTCTCAAATCAGACAGGCAGGGGAGACTGGTATACACTGAGTGACACTGGGACATTGAGGTCCAAAAAAGGGTCTTCCAAGACCCCCCTCCCATCCCAGAAAAACAAAAGGCTGTTAGCGTAGCCAAACCAGTCTACGTTGGAAAGAGGAAGCCTAGCTGAGCCAGCACACCGCATGGAGACGGAAGCAAAACAAGATCCTTGGAATCATGGACTTCATTATGGGATGTGGGGGTGGGACACTGACAATGAGTTCTGTATTCTGGACAGAAACGTAATATCATCACGTGCACATATCCCATCAGCCAAAGACGACTTCCTTTGGTCCCCATCTACTCTGCGGGAACCTTAGGGAACAGCAAGTGCCCACTGTCTGCGTCTATTTCACACACACAAAACAGGGGATTTCATTAAACTACGCAGCGTCTCCTTACACAATACAGGGCTTTTCGTACTAGGGTTCATGTTTACTCTAGTTTACTGCCGAAACACAGAAAGTGTTAAACAGCCACTTTCGGCCAGATGGTATTTTTGTTTGTTAAAGCTAGCTGAAAGAAAGCAAAGACCTATTACATGAGTCTATAAACTCTTCCAAAGGGAGCAGTCCAAGTGATCAACCTGCCAGTAATTTGTAGAACTAATTCATGCCACACACAGAAACAAGCCTTGGGGCACATAATGACAAAATCAATATTGTTTCTATGCATTTACTTCCGAAACAAGCAGAACACACAAGCCATTACATACACACACACACATTACTGGCAGTATGTTTGAAGACTCATTTTAAACGACATGCAACGGGTCTAGATCCAGTAACAAAAAAATCCAAAGTGAGCCCCCCAGTTTAAACCATTGCCATTATTTTGTCATATGAGCAGAAAGAAATATCTTTCCAGAGAGTCAAAGACTCTAGCCTCACTGTTGCATCCTGAACGGCAACATCAAAAGCAGCATCGACCTGATACAACAGCAGAAGAATACCTGTGCATTTCGATATGCCAGACACACATCGGATACAGACAAGAATATAAGGAGAGAAGATTTTCAAAGACCATCAAAAAGGGAGGGAGGCTGCTTTTCTAGTGTAAATGTTTAATTACTTCATCAAAAAAAATCACCATCACAGGGTTCACTGAAATTTTTTAAGCTTGCTGAACGACTACTGTAAACTCATAAATAAGAGCACCAGCAATACAGGCTGAGTCATACACTCACCCATCCATTTTCCATAACCACTTCATCCAATGCAGGGTCATAGTGAGCTTGGTGGCGATAACAGCAAGCATAAGGTAAGAGGCGGGAAACACCCTGGAGAGAATGCCAGCCTCCTTGGAGGGGACACAACTGCAACCCCTTAAGGAAATTCAGATTGACCTGAACCACATCGCTTTGGATCAGTGTTTCTCAACCCAGTCATCATGCACCCCCAGGCCCAGACAGTCCACATTTTTGCTCCCTTCCAGCTGTAAGGGAGCAAAAATGTGGACTACCTGGTAAGGAGCTGGAAGGGAACAAAAACTCAGGGGTCTGGGAGGTCCCCAAGGGCCAAGTTGAGAAATAGTTTAGAGAATAGAAGGAGAGCAGAGTGCGGGAATGTGGTAAATAACACATCACCTCAGAAAACCCAATAACAGAGAAACTAAAAATCAGTGATTAAGTGAGGGCCTACTACTCAAACCATTGAAGAAAACATCTATATGGTGACCTCAGCGCCTTGGGGGCAAAGTACTTACTTGCAATGATAGCAGGCAATGGTTCAAACTCCGCAAAGTAGACATATGGATTATCTAATAATTATCAAATTTAATTATCCAAGGTCTGCAGAAGTGTCCTCTCTCCTTACCTGCATACTAACCTTTGTTTCTATACTCTTTTACAACAAATACAGGGTTTGGACAATATCCTTAAGATAGGTCACATAATTCAAAAGTTGTGAAAAACCCACAGCTGCATGTCTTATTTTAGTCATATGGGATACTTATTTCACTAGCAATAATAATAGTTAAAGCTGCTGGCTAATATTCCACTCAATTACACATACTATACATATTTAAGGTGTGGCAAGCACATCGCCTATTTCCTGTTAAGACTTAGATAACAGGTAAGACAGGCAGACAGTGTAGATAAGTCAATATTTACGTTCACCTGGTGTTAATAAATCTCACTTTCATAAATTCATTGGCCTGTCTCTGTCATGGGACGCCCTATTATCCAAAGTAACGCTCCATCCCCTGCTGTTATGAGCCATTTCGCCATGACAGTAAAGATGAGATCACTCTGACTAGCGAAAGCAGGAGAGTTTCCTTCCCCCTGACCCGGTCACAGCACGCAAGCATCGGCGCGACAGGGCAGATCGGTTCTCCCCAGAAGCCCACCACCCGAGCCGGCAGCTAAGGGATATGCGGGACGATCTCCCGACACACGGCATCGTCATGGGACCAAGGAGACAGACGGCGGCTGGACACCTTATGTCCTCACCGCACCACCACAATTCCCCGATGTACTCATATGGGTCGAACATGTGTCACGTTGCGACCAAACAACCGGAAGAACCGTCATGTTCGCTCCACGCTTACACATTATAAGGGGAAAAACTGCAAAACTATAATAAAATAGAAGCAACCCGAGGGAAGCCGAAGCGAGTCTGCTAAAAGCTGTCATCTTAAGCGCTGCATGCCATAACACTTTCACAGACCCGGGTGCCCGGTTATCACTTGGGCTGCGTCAGTCCAGTTGAGGTAAACTAAGCGGCACCGATTTCGGGCTTCATGGCAAAAATACCAACACCGGAGCTACAGAAACTTAGCGAACATAGCGTCCTGTTTACCTTTCTGACGCCTTTGTAGATATAAAAGTAGAGCTCCCGGCCCACATTGAAACAGATTCTGTCGCCGTTGCCAGACTGGTCGTTGACGTTTACGAAGGAGACTTTGACCGGGTTTGAGCCCTGGGAATTGAAAGGCACCCTGTTTGGGCGGCTGTATTCGGAGTGAGTGAGGAGTTTATAGACGCCTTCCCGGGTGGTGAACTGAGTTTTAATTTCGTTCATCTCCTTCCCTCCTCCCTCCGCCGCCATCTTGAAAATTAGCATTCATCCTGCCCCAAGCCCGGATCTTGCTCACTGCGCATGCGCGCTCCTGGCTGAACGGTCCACCGATTCCCCTTTGCTTTGCGCCGTCAGCTGATGTTGAAGTTCACGTGGTTCCTCCCTGCAAAAGTGCATTTGGACCAAGACGTCGTAATACTCATAAGTGACGCGACTTCCTCAGACGGACCAAAAACACAACATCTGCAACTTAACAGAAGTTGGCATTTCCCTTGATTTGCCATTAAATATTTAGCTAGCAATCATAAAGGTTATTAATAAAGCCAATGTTCGCTTTATTGTGCTTGTATACGGAAAAAGTTACGGCTTATTATAAAATAGTTGACTTGTAATGGTTTGCAAATGAGGGTTGAGATATGTTACAAAAAAAAATATTAAATATATTTTCGTGCGAAATTATTCGTTTTAAGAAAGCCTTCGTACCAGCGGGTTTCCCGGCATCGTTTTAACAATGCCGCCACCTAGTGGATTGATGTTTTTTGAGTCATACGTTATGTGTCGATACGCTGTCCAAAAATATAGATACAGTACTTCCGTAGATTTCACGGATAAAGGCTATCAGAATTAAGTTAGAGTGATATCATTTGGTTATTGTACTTTTATACTTTAAATATAAAAGATAATTTATATTGCTGGGCAAATGTCTGTCAGTCAAAGAAAATATAGGTCATCACCAGGGTAGTGTGTACAGTAGTTGTTCAGGAGAAAAACAATCATTAGAATGTATGCAAATTAACAGTAACACAATAAATAATAAAAATAGTTTTCCAAAAAATTACTGATATCTTGTTGGATAGCTAGATAAACGCTACTTTTACTCCCAAGCCTCTTCTCGGGGGCACCTCAGCCATTCCGTGTATTTCTTAAATTTCTCCACCAGCTCAATTACGTAATTAAGCTAATTAGGGAATTAAATCAATGAGTTATTGATTAGCCAGATAAGATGAGGTAGTAGTCGAGTCAAACCGTGCGGTTATTGGGAAGTTACTGCAAATACTGCTGTGATTTTGGCTGACACACTTTAACTGAAGTATTGTCAAAGTTATAAACCAAGGTAAAGATCATTTAGACAACATTTTCAGTACTTCTGCACAGCATTTTCTTTCTTCACTTTAACTGAATACATGTAATGAAACTAAATTGCTGTCATTTGGGATCATATTTGTAGAAATGTATTGTTAACTATTATAAATGAATTATAACAGTGACACATATTACTCAGTACAGGGCATGGGCAGACTCAGAACGCAAATAAAATACACGAAATGGTGGCACATTATGCTGCTGCAGGCTTTCATGAGAACTGGTTTTCAGTCTGCTCAGTAGGATTATTGTCTAATTACAACCAGTTCACGAGTTCTGTACTTTTTCAGAAATGGCACTTCTGTCCATCTGCTGACAAGATCGTTTCAAATATTTGAATTTTAGATATTTCAAACCAGGTGCAAATAGAGTGCGGAGTACTCACTGAAACGGATTTGGTTTCTAATGTCTGGAGGTTCGCTTTACAGGGATGAATAGTTATATGTCATCTTGCTATTAATCTGGGAATCCCTGTTTAGTATTTTCTGAAATTTCGAATGCTCTAACGTCTGCTGTGCAGAATCATTGTAAATGTCATCGAGAATGATAAAAAAAAAATGAACAAGGTCCCTGTTGATTTTCACGCAGCAATGACAAGGCCTGTGGATTTGCATCTGAATTTATTCATGTTTTATAAGCAGAATAAATTGGTTGGCATAACCATTTGCCACTCTAGCATTCACCTCGTGTTCGTCCATCAAGAGTACATATTAATCATCTTAAATGTCATAGTACAATGAGTAAAAACAGATATTTCTGGTTCTCTTAAATGCAAAAGAAAAAAGGGTAACAAGTATTTTCCCGTGACCGCAAAGATGTAAAAACGCATAGACGCTTTCTCAACCGGAGTAATGACCGGGTTCATATCCTGCAAACATGCAATTTATAGCTCAATGATTGCGCAATTCTACCTGACTTCTAGAACCGTCCACAAGCTGATTTCGCCCCCTCTTGTGGCCAGATCAGTAAATGACAGCTATGAACACATTCTCGATTTACTACAGAAATTCCAGTCTTCTCTATGTCACATAAGATCAATGACTATACCTGAGAAATTATCATCAATATTAAAGTACTACAAATTTCTAAATCAGTTTGTATGTGGTTGTTTTGTAATTTGTAGTGTTTTCAAATGTGAAACGAGTCAATTAATATATTACTGTGGCATCTTTAAAATTGTGTTTATTAATAATACTTTTATGACGTTGACAGTACACCAAGTACATCTGCTTGTTCCATGTTCTAGTGGTTGGAATCAAATCCCTCAAGCTCACTGCCAATTTAAAAGTAATATTTCGTATATCAGTTGTAAGCTTCATAATAAATAAATTGGAAATTCCTTTATTTGAGGGAGGCTGTCCATATTCTGGCACATTCTGGAGGGTTAGGCTGTAGAGATGGCACGTCACATATCAAGCCAACAGCCTAGACTTATGACAGGAGCCAGATTGGCAGCCCCCCCTGTCAATCTACAGCCCTAAA
Source organism: Isichthys henryi (assembly GCA_026776945.1). Taxonomy (NCBI): domain Eukaryota; kingdom Metazoa; phylum Chordata; class Actinopteri; order Osteoglossiformes; family Mormyridae; genus Isichthys; species Isichthys henryi. The sequence continues at coordinate 2,942,271 of JAODJX010000027.1, read as the reverse complement.
AGGGCACACAAGGGCAGCTACACTTCTGTCCTCCCTCAGTTCCCAGTTGCTTTCTTTAGTCTTCTCTTCCTTCTGGAACTCTCTGCATGGGAGTTACTAGAAGGTCCATCAAGTATAAAACAAGCGGCGGTGGACTGCAGGATTCAGAAGATTCTACAAGCTGCATCAAGTGAGAAACAGAGAAACAACCAGTGAACACATATCAACTCTTCCAGCACACTTTGCAAAGGTAAGTCTTTGGGCATAAAGAGGATATGCAGAAGAACTACAGTACAGATCTCTCAGTGTCTTGCCTTGAGACATTGCCTTATTTATGTTTGCATTTTGAAAAAGCACATTATTAATATGTTTTTGTTGATTAACACTGCATTTAGGAAGTTTATTGATGTATATATAGGCAGTCTGTCGTTTACATTAGCATTGCCAGTTGAGACTGGAACCTTTGACTGAGTGATGTAGAAAATGTATATAGAATAGCTCACACTAGCTACGAATGTTGGATGAGTCTCTAACAGAGAGAGGAGACATGGAGGCATGGACATTGAATAATAAGTGTATGCATAAAAATATAGAAATAATTTAAAGACCAGCTAAGCTTAGGTTTTGTTTTAGATGTGGGCATATATGGTCTTCCATAAAGGAAGGGAACACTTTTCTAATATTTGGTCAGCTCTTAAAACACAGATATAGAGGCATTGATTTTATTTCACAATGTGACATTAGCAGCCCAAAAGATTGTTTTTAAATGGATAACTACTTAAAGTATTATGAGGCAATTTGTACTGAGATGCATGAGTTTATATTACACAACTTCAGCTGCTGAAATCTGAGCAGCGTACAGTGGGCAACCTGCCTCTTGCTAGGACGGAATAGGCCTTTGGAGTTTGTGCATGTGCACTACTGTAAGTTCCATATGTCCCCCTCTAGTGGTCATGGTGTTCCACTGCCAGACATCTCTTTTTAATCTCTATTAATTCATTAAAGATTGTCTAAGCATAATAGGAATTTATATTCAAAAGTTATACATGACTTATATCTGTCAACTGTTCACGCAGATGCCAGAGAAAGCCAACCAATCCATGGAGGAGGAGGTGGAGACCTTTGCCTTCCAGGCAGAGATTGCCCAGCTGATGTCCTTGATCATCAACACCTTTTATTCTAACAA
>JAODJX010000027.1:2912465-2936014 GCA_026776945.1 Isichthys henryi | reverse complement strand
GGTGTGGGCTTCTACTCTGCTTACCTGGTGGCAGAGAAAGTAACTGTCATCACCAAGCACAACGACGATGAACAGTACGCCTGGGAGTCCTCTGCTGGAGGTTCCTTCACAGTCAAAGTGGACAATTGTAAGAATAAACTTTGACCAAATTATAATTAAGAATTTTAATTCAGCTAGCATATTTTACTTTTAACGGTGCAAGTAAAATGTGTTGTACAAATGTCAAAGCATTTAAAAAATTAAGGAATAATCAAGGAAACTGGTTACTTAACTGACCTAATACCTGCTTGCGCATTAGCTGAACCTTTGGGACGGGGCACAAAGGTGATTCTGCATCTGAAGGATGACCAAACGGAATACCTTGAAGACCGCAGGGTGAAAGACATCGTGAAGAAGCACTCCCAGTTTATTGGTTACCCCATCACACTATTTGTAAGTGGTGCCATGGATGCTGTTAAACAGACTTATAGTAATGCTGCTAATGTAATGTTTCCAGACTGTTCTCTGCCATTAAATCAGTCTTATTCCCTTCCCTCAGGTGGAAAAGGAACGTGACAAGGAAGTCAGCGATGATGAGGCAGAGGAGGAGGAGAAGGATAAGGGGGACGGAGAGGAAAAAGAGACGGAGGAAGACAAACCAGAGATTGAGGATGTAGGTTCTGATGAGGAGGAAGGTGAGAAGAAGAGCACTGACAAGAAGAAGAAAAAGATCAAGGAGAAGTATATCGACCAGGAAGAGCTGAACAAAACAAAGCCCATTTGGACAAGGAACCCTGATGATATCACTAATGACGAGTATGGTGAATTCTACAAGAGCCTCACCAATGACTGGGAAGACCACTTGGCTGTAAAGGTGAGTTGTGAATGACAGCTGATCCTGTATCTTACACAGCGCAGTTTACTCTCAAAGTGCTGTCCAGCTAAATGAGCCCTGGCCTTTCAGGTTTGTCTGTTCTCTCGTTTTCTGATTTGCATGTCTTTGTGTCCTCGCCACAGCACTTCTCGGTTGAGGGCCAGCTCGAGTTCAGGGCCCTGCTCTTTGTACCCAGGCGTGCTCCTTTCGACCTGTTTGAAAACAAGAAGAAGAAGAACAATATCAAGCTCTATGTGCGCAGGGTCTTCATCATGGATAACTGTGATGAACTTATCCCTGAGTACCTCAGTAAGTTGCTTCTAGACTTATTTGTGTATATATCGTGTCCATAAGAGCACAAGAAATTGTCTTCAAATGCTGAATTTTTTTAAATTTTTTATTTAAACCCTCCCCACCGACAGATTTCATCAAAGGTGTGGTGGATTCCGAGGACCTTCCCCTGAATATCTCAAGAGAGATGCTGCAACAGAGCAAGATCCTGAAGGTCATCCGTAAAAACCTGGTGAAGAAGTGCTTGGAGCTGTTTACGGAGCTCTCGGAGGACAAGGACAACTACAAGAAGTTCTATGAACAGTTCTCCAAAAATATAAAGGTGAGATGATCTGCTATATAATAGACTAAATGTCTAAAATCTGTTTGTTTAAAAAAAAAAAAAAAAAAAAGATTCCACTTATTGCATTTTAATTATTGCATAAGAGGCTGTAATTCAAAGGAATTAAAGGCTTATTTGTTTCATTTCAGCTTGGAATACATGAAGACTCTCAGAACCGCAAGAAGTTGTCTGAGCTCCTGAGGTACTACACATCTGCTTCTGGTGATGAGATGGTCTCCCTCAAAGACTATGTCACACGCATGAAGGAGAATCAGAAGCACATCTATTACATCACGGGTAAGATGTGTTGCAAGCATACTTAAGTACCTAAGGGAAAGTACCAAAATTGAGTGATACAAAATGTACATTGTAGTTTTGTTTTAATTTTAGTACTGTGGATGTTCTAATCACATCATTGTTTTGTAGGCGAGACTAAAGATCAGGTGGCCAACTCCGCCTTCGTTGAACGCCTTCGGAAGGCTGGCCTTGAAGTTGTCTACATGATTGAGCCCATTGATGAGTACTGCGTCCAGCAACTTAAGGAGTTTGAGGGGAAGAATTTGGTGTCTGTGACGAAAGAAGGCCTGGAGCTGCCTGAAGATGAGGATGAGAAAAAGAAGCAGGAAGAAAAGAAAGCCCAGTTTGAGAATCTCTGCAAGATAATGAAAGACATCCTGGAGAAGAAAGTGGAGAAGGTGAGTGCCTATTGGCCAAATACTGTTTCACTGTACAAAATGAGATTTATGGAAGACTTTAAAAACTTGCTTTTCCCTCCTAATATAGGTCACTGTGTCCAACCGATTGGTCTCTTCTCCATGCTGCATTGTTACCAGCACATATGGCTGGACTGCCAACATGGAGAGGATCATGAAAGCACAGGCACTAAGGGATAACTCCACCATGGGCTACATGGCAGCCAAGAAACATCTGGAGGTCAACCCTGAGCACCCCATTATCGAGACACTCAGGCAGAAGGCTGAGGCTGACAAGAATGACAAGTCTGTGAAGGACTTGGTTATACTACTCTTTGAGACTGCCCTGCTGTCATCAGGGTTTACGCTCGATGACCCACAGACTCACTCGAACCGCATCTACAGAATGATCAAACTTGGGCTGGGTGAGTCTTAATTGCTATTTGAGTAGGTTTTCAAAGGAGTTACACAAATCAACCATATGGTAAAATGTATCATTTTATCCTTAAAGTCCAGTATTTGCCACAATTAAACTGTATTGCGTCTCTCCAGGAATTGATGAGGATGACATGTCTACAGAAGCTGAAACAGGTGGTGCTAATATTGAAGACATGCCCCCACTGGAAGGGGGAGATGACACATCCAGGATGGAAGAAGTTGACTAATGATTCCATAAACTCAATGTGTTAATCCAAATGTAAATTGTCCCGTCCTGGTTTTTCAATTTAAAAATTTAATGTGAATTTTTTTTTTTTCCATGTTTCCCTTTTTGTTATATAATTTTGTATTTATCTACATTCCAGTTTCTTTACCTAACATTTAAATGTTAACTTCAAAGTTAATAAAAGTGTCACTGTTGTATTTCTGGTGCCTTTTATTTCAAGATGCGTTGGTTTACTAGTTGAATACTGGAATATAGCTAGTTTATTGTACGTTGTCTGAAATGAGCGGTTCCCACCTCCAGTCATATAAATACTGTTTTTGAAATGTTTCCTGGTTCAAACATGCAGTCGTTTACCTGCGAGAAGAAAATAAAGATTGCATATCTAGCAAGATTTGGTATTGTTCCGTTTCTTGTAAGAGCTACCATATTTGAACTAAGTCTGAGATACAGACCATAGCTGAGTTTGTGGATTCTGCAGTGGAAATGGTATTTCTTACCGTGGTCTTAAAGGTAATTTTAAAAGAACTTGGTATTTAAAATTGCATTTAACATTTTAATAGTACATGATGTGCATGCTGTACAGTTACTGCTGAAAGAAGAATGACTAAATCTTAAGGCATATTGTGTATATATTTTTAATACTATGCCCTGTATTAGGCAAAAGGTGACTTCACCTTATCTGTGAGTGGGATAAGCTGCTGGAAAATGATCCGTGGATTAAAGTGAATTGGTCAGATGTGGGTTTCTCTAGATTGCCCAGCTAGCTAATCATAAAACTCCTAAGGCTAGTTTAAACATTTTTGAATAGCAGTTCAAATAGTTTCATAAACACAGTTACATGTATCATTAATTGGCTTAAAATGCATACTTGGTGACGACAACATAAAATATGTATTTATGTATGAGTAATACACTATATGTAGATCATTTAAAATGATGCTTGATTGGCCTTTGTCATGTCTGCCATTCTCTATTTGCCATACAGTAAAAACTGGCTATTAAACCTCACGCCACTTAGATGATTCAGTTTGTAGACGGACAAGGTAAGGCCTGCTAATATCTAGCCTGATATTCGGTACTCCATCCACCTTCATCTATCCTGGTCAGGAGTGGGATGGAGCTTAAACCCAAAAGCATGGGTGAATAGGATTATCCATATTATATAACTAGAACAGTTATTAAAACGTAAGGGGAAAACGCCAATACTGAAGTCTTATTGCATTATTGGAAATAAAACATGGAATATAACAATTTACCGAATATAATTAATGGGCTAAATTTCTGCGCGTGTTCTTTATTAGCCCGGAGGGGGCAGCAAAACAGAGAGACGTGCGAACTGCAGAATGTCGACAAGACGAAAAAAGAGAAGGCAGGAACAGACGCTGCAAGGTAAAAAAAAACATACATGCATTTTCTCATTTTAATGTTTAGAGCTCTTATTCTGAGCTCAGCGAGCCTTGACATTTTCTTCTTATAGAAGCAGTACTTTAAAAATATTTTTTACATTTTGTTTCTGTTGGATGATATAAGAAATATGTCATCGTTTTTTCTTTACCCGGAATTGTTCAAGCTGCTTTTACAATATAAAAACAGCCGTTAGGTCATGTTTTATGTAGTTGTAGTCAGTTTGTTTTTTTATGGTAATCGTATTTGGAAACATATTGTAATGTTTTCAAGCGGGACGTGTCATGTTAACGCTTGATTAACTGGCAGTCGAAATGTTTGCTTAAAAAGGGCGTTAAGTCTGGGGGTCGCAGGTGCGGGGATCGTGGCAAAGGGCTGGGTGCGAAATGTGCGTTTGGCCACGCAAGTGTATCCTTGTACAGATTCAAAATCCATACTGATTATAATCGCTTATTTAACACTTTACGACGTGGAGTTACTCAGGGAGTGCGCTATTTACTTTCTTACATGGAGGAATACGAAAGAAGTAGGAAAAACACTGTGTGTGTGATTTTTCTTACTTCGTTTCAATCACCCTTTATAAAAATAGCAAAATGTATATGTCGCCATTTACGTTTAAGCAACGGGAATACATGAAAGATGTTCCTTTTCGTGCACTAGATGGTGGTAAAATAATATTTCAACATTCTGAAAGTTATTTTTTTTATTCAACCTCGACAAGTTTTAGGCGCATAACTGGCAAAATTAACCTAAATTCTCTCGTCATTTAGGAGAATGACTGGAGACGCTTGTGACTTAATTTCGGTTATCTTTCTTGTTCTGCTGTGTGAACTTGTCGAATTTTCTCCTTGTTTGCAGGATTTCGAGATTGTAAAGATGCTCAGAGATGCTCCAGCAGCGTAGATAGGCTAGCTTTCAAATATATGGTAAGGAAATGGGGTAACACTTTATTTGACGGGTCACAAATACTTCAATAGTAACTAAGTTGCTGTTGAAGTACAAATTATGAACAAATATAGTTGCTACTTGAGATAAAAGATGCGTCACGATTCATTAATGATTTACAAACATGAGATCAGTATTTCTCGTTTTATTCATTGTTTGTTTCTTCAGCTGTTCCTGAGTAGTTCGGAAAGGTTTACAGAATTAACAGATATAGTAACATAGAGTAACTGCTTGAGATAAAAGTTGCATCATGATTCATTAATAATGAACAGACATGAGATCAGTATAAACTTGTTATTCCTTACTTGGTCCTTCAGTAGTTCATGAAGGTTTACCGAATTAACCGATAGTAAAAAAATATTGTAACTGCTTGAGATAAAACGTGCGTCACAATTCATTAATGATGAATTACCATGAGATCAGTATGTAACTAAGACTTAGTCTGTGGTCAGTTAATACATAAGTAATAGCATAATACTGTATTATTTGTGCTCTGCCAATTTAAGTATTACTGAAAATGGTTTTGAGTAATACAATAACCTGCTTCAGGGTTAAGCCAAAAATCCCGAAATATTGGGCCAAGATGATTAGTTTAAAGTCACATTATTTACCGACTAATAATTCAGATTATAAAGATGTTCCAGTTCACAGCTGTAGGCCTATCAGGTTTTTGTATTTTCTTTTTTTTTCCAGAAATAATGATGCTTATGTGTAAAGTACACTTTGTTGTCGCTTGTTTAATTCTACTTCTTTTGGCCCAGGAGATGTGCAAAGTGGAATCCAGTACCGATTCAGGGTCAGACACGAGTCCAAGGTGGTCTGACACAAGCAGCAAGGTATGGTTTCAGCAGAGAAACCTAATCCAATCAGTTACTCATTTGGCAAAACTTAAAATAGTGTTCACTTAGTCTGACAGAATATGTGAGTCACCCTTTTTGAAAAACTAAACAGAGACCTGATGATGAAGTTGAGTTCTTCCTTCACTTTGGTTTGGCAGTTGTTCTGCATTTTACTATAATGTGCCTTTTGGGATTTTTTTTCTGGCCTTTATAGTAACTTTTTGCCGTGCCGAATACTGGAAACGTTTTTGCTAGGCAAGACTGTTTTTACTATAGACTTGTTTGGTTTTGTCTTGAAAATAGTTCAGGTTGTGTGTAAACTTATAGTGCTTGTCTGTGCATTAGAAGTATAAAATGAACTTACTGGTCCCCATTTCCGATTTTTCACAGTATATTTAGTGATTTCCCACCCCCATGATTGTTGTTAATAATAATAATAATAATAATAATAATAAAAATAATAATAATATCAGCCCTGCTGTCTTAGGTACAGAAATCAAGTCCTGTAATGGCTTATAGGGGCACAACCTGTCATTTTATGTGTAGGGATGTGTCTCTACTAGACACAAGAGTGGACCTCCCCGGAAAATGCTGACATGTGCACAGAAACCAGCAGGGCGGCACCATCTAATCGTGAGTGGGAATCAGTCTCTGACTAGATTAGACTGCCTTCTTTTGTGACCCCAGTAATCAGAGGTGGATAAAGAGAAAATCCAGACCAGGATTTTGTTTCTACCAACCGAGTACTCTTTGACTGTGACTCCTTTATACTCAACTATCCACATCTGCTCATCCACATTCTTGCTGCGTAATGGGTCACTGCTGCTGTATCCCTGGTGTGTGTCTATCCTAGGAGTGCCTTGTGACATACTTGTATCATTCCAGTCCCTGGACCCATATGATGGGAGTTCAGAAGACTCTGAGATGTCAGATGATGAGTCTCGAATGCTGAGGCAGGGAGTTTCCAAGCTCCGGAGCAGGTGTCGCAGAGGGAATACCAGTTTTGCTTCATTCTCTAAAGATGCTAGGAAGTGCGTGGTCAGGCCTAACGTGGTGGCACTGCCCCCTGCAGATGTTCAGATGAAGTCATCCAGTGACTCTGAAGTACGTATGGGTGACCCTGGCCTCCTGTCCCCACGGGCCGCAATGTCCCAGATTGGTGTAGATACACCTGCAGACTCTGGTGTGCACACTGAATCGCCACTCTGCACACCTGTGATTTCCTACATGGGGGCAACCCCTCTCGGGCTACTTGGGAGTCCTTCTCGCCAGACCGGACTTTACAGACAGCATGGGGAGAGCCCTTCCTTTCTTGAGATCTTTCCCAAACGTAAATCGTGTCTCCCTGGAGCTGAGGTGGGGGAGCGTGGCCTAAGGAAGAGGCAGCGTGTTGTAGACATGGAGCTGGACCCACTATCGCTGTGAGGCAGCCCAAGAAAGGGATAGAGAGGTTTGTTTTTTCCCTGGCAAATCCTTCAGGCCCCATTTAAAAACCGCTCACGGTCTTGACGAGTGGGTATAATACCTGCTTAGACAAAAAAGCACAGTCAAGCCAACAGTGTTCTCTGGTCACTGGCAGTATGCATCGCACATGCTAATGTCCTGCTATTGACTAGTCACACTTGCCCACTTGCACAGGACAGTCTAAGGAAGGATGAATCTTAGCTGCTGGACTGAAGAAGCACTAGTGTACCTTCAGTGCTTGCTTTTCTCCCCCTCCATGTACATAAGTTTGTTCATCCACAGTTTAGAATTTTGTCTGTCATGGTGAATGTAAATATTTGCTGTGGTGTATAAAATAAACATTGCACTTTAAATGTCCATTATTGGTATCATTTCTGTTCAAAAGTTAATTTTGGTCTGGTTGCTATTTTAAGGTGTATTCTGATACTAAGTACACTTCATGGGAGCTGACTGCAGACAACGTAGAGTAGCTGTGCAGTCAGTGGATTATTGTTAAGTAGACGTAGACACAGTTACTCCTTGTATTGTAGCTCAGTATTAATATACTACACATTAGACATTTACTTTTGGAAAATAGCTACATTTTGCATGGTTCAGAATGAACTATATGACTGCTACTTAATGAAAACTGTGTATGTGCCCTTTTGGATGATTCTCTGCACAAAGCATGGAATATGCCCGTTCTCTTATCTACTGATAGCATTTGACGTCTCATTGATTAATGAAAAGATGTTTTATGAAGTCATCTATTTCATTTGTATTCAAGTATGTACTAGTTAATATATTCATGATTGGCGTTTGGATTATTTATATAGCTAATTTTAATAAACATTCATGGCTAACTGTTAATTATGAATATAAAGCAGGGTTAGTTTGTATCTTGTTAACATTGACCTATTTGGCTCACTGACAATAATTTCCATAAGTTCATTTGAAAATTAAACCGTTCGCTGGTGGTTGTGCAGATAGGTTTCTGTTTGTGATGCAAAGGGTGTTGCCGATATGATGGTGAAAGTGCCCGCATTTTTGGTGTTTTGCTGTGGTCACTTTCTTGTTCTTGATTAAATATTCGGAGCTGATTTACTGCATAGTTAACTTTACGCATTTCTTGGGAAATGAGGACAAGTAGTTTTTCAGTATCCAAGTACGACCATTGGAAGCAGACATTGTGTAGGTCCTCTTAATTGGGAAAAGGTGCATATAGATTATAGATGTGTGCAGCTACACTCTCGTTGTATAAATTGAAGGATATGGACTTAAGTTGCATAAAAAATCATCCTGAACACCAAGGTCAGGCTAGGTTGGTTAGCATGTAGTGGTACAACACGTTGCCGAAAAACCACCACACAACAAAACACCTTGGGATCCCAGTTGGCAACCCCCCCAGGCCGACACAGTCTGGAAAAAGCTGTCAATCAGCCAGGTGTTATGAGGGGCATCCCTTTGGTCTGGTCCAGCCACTCAGGTCCTCAGAAATGAGGATACTGCAAGCCGTGTCACCCTCGTGGAAACATGCCATATGGCCGTAGTTCTGTAATTGACTTTCCCTCACAATGCAGGTAATGTGCCTCATTTAGGACTCTGTGAGCAACCGCTTATTCAACACAAAGTCAAACCAACAGTACCCAAGGATTCTCAAAAGGAATCCAGTCTTCATCTCAGGTCACTGGATAGCATCTATGTCTCATAGCCATACAGCAAAACAGGGAGCACCAGGACTTTAAAGACTTGGACCTTCGTCCTCTTACAAAGATATCAGGAGTGCTACAAACCACTTTCCAGTGAGCTCATGACCCCCATACTCTCCAATCCATCTACTGATTTCATAGAAAGTGTCATCAGAGACATGAATGTCACTGCTCAGGTAAGTGAACCTCCCAATGCGGTCAACATGCTGCTGGTGGTTGTGCCTAAGAGGTTATTAAAGGCTTGGATCTTGGTTTTCATTTAGGACACTCATAAGTCAAGACGCTCAAACTCCTTGCTCACTCTGTTGAGACCCCCGATGAGAGGCTCCAATGACTATGTGAAGATCGCAGTATGGTTATGATCAATGAATCTTTCTCACCAACAGACGCCTCACAGCTGCTGGACCCCACGACCATGCAAGCATTGAACAAAGTAGGAGCAAGAACATACCCCATATGAACACCACAGGCAACTGGGAGGAACGCAGAGGTTCTGCCTCCACTCTGCACAGCGCACTCAGCCTCAAGAACTGTGGACCCAATGTCCTAGCTGGAGGATGCTGTTCAAAGTGGCCAGCCCAGCAGGCCACACCTGCAGTGTCATCCATAAGGACCATTTCATCATCCACTCTGACTGCGACTCTCTGAGGAACAGATTCGGAATTGCAGAAATGCTTTGACTCCTCTGTAAGTAGGATGTGGGTCACTAGACCATAGATGGTGTGTTACTTGCTCACAGATTCCTATAACGAATGCCTCCTTATCTGCCATCAGAGTCTTCGCAGCCATCCTGCTCAGTTCCCAGTATAGAACGGAGATGCCATCAAACCGTGATCTTGATAACACTCAACTATTATAAAATGAAAATCATTCTCTGAACTTTGCTGGGTCACCATTCATCAGCAAGGGTGCAAAGCATGTACTCTTCTTGGATTGTGGTTCATTGGCCAGTACAGTGATCCCCTGCTATATCGTGGTTCAGCGTATCGCGCCCCCGTTATATCGTGGATTTTTACCACAGTTCTCTGCGTATCACGTACCTTGCTTGTGGTCCAATTGTTTTTGTTTTGTTTTAAGCCCTACAATGGCTCCCAAGCGTCATGCATCTTCTAAGCCTTCTGGTAGTAGTGCCAGAGGAAGACCTAGACCATTCAAGAATATAAGACCCATATATGTTTTTATTTTTACATATTCCATTACGTATACAGAGAGATAGACTTATACATTACATAATATTATTATTTTCTCATATCCTTAGCCCGATATCCACAAATCATATGTGTTGTTTTAATAAGTTTACATGTGTTTAAAGTGTGTGGGAGGGGTATTTTAAGACTTAAACTATATATTAAAAAAATGTTTATTTATACGGTCTTTCTATATCGCAGATTTTCACCTATTGTCTGGAACGCATCTTCCGCGATAGGCAGGGGATCATTGTACTAACCTCATCTCTCATGGCACTGACGTATGGCAACATGTTGAACGCCTCTCTTCACAGACTTTTTTTACGTTTTTGCCATGACAATAACCTGTCTCTGACTATCAGCAAAACCAAGGAGCTAGTCATTCACTTTCACAGACGAGATGTAGCACATGCCCCCATTTACATCAGAGGATGTTCTATGGAGAGGGTCAACAGCATCAAATTCCTGGGGGTAATTCTCACCGATGACCTCAAGTGGAAAGAGCACACAAAAGCTATCAAGAAGGCCCACCAATGGCCTCACTTTCTTAGACACCTGAGAAAAGCTTGGATGGCTAATACAGTGCTGGGGTAACTTCTATTGATGCACGGTGGAGTCCCTCCTGACTGGATGTATTACATCCTGGTATGGCAGCTGTTCTAGAGATACCATGAAAGCTCTGCAAAGGGTTGTGAAAACAGCTAAAAAATCATTGGCACAGAGCTTCCGGCAATTCAGGATATTTATACCATGTGTTACATCAGAAAAGCAGGCTGCACAATCTAGGACCCCAGAAATCCAGCTTCAGGACATTTCTCCTTCCTGGTAAATGACTCCTGACCATCAAATCAGTCACTCGATTTAGGGAAAGCTTTTCCCTAGTGCAATAAGACTAAAGTTTCAAACTGATAACTGGTTATTGGTGCAGTTGTTCTGGACTGGCGTTATTTCTCCGGTTATCTTTATTTGGAGTCAATTTACCGTTATTATAATTACAGTGTTATTGTATGTTAGTATGAGTATTGAAGTTATCTGTTGCATATGACATTGCTTCTCTGCATAGTCACTTTGCTGTTCAGTGTTTGTCTGTGCTCAGGTATGTTGTGAACTCTACGTACACCTTATTGCAGTATTTCACTGTGACATTTCACTACTGACTTATTGCTCTGATCCACTAATACCTTATATATCCTAAGCGTTTCTTAGTTTGTATATACTGTAGTTTATTGTAATATAACACTCTTCATTGACTGTTTATGGTATTGTTGCATGTTGATTGTTCGTCTGCAAGAAGCCATTCAAGTAAGAATTTCATTGCACTCTGTACCAGTACACTGTACATATAACAATAAACCTTTGAAACTTATCATAGCCTTGAAGTTACATGTTGGATTCCTGCCCCGTTCTGTGTAATTATGCACGTTCCCCTTCCACAGGCCAAAAAAAGTAAATCTGTGTCTAATCTGTCCAGTTTCCCCACAAAAGGATTAACCCCCAGTACCCCTGTCTTGCACCCACTGCTTTGTTGGACAGGCTCACCATGACACAGATGAATATCCTGTAAAGGCTGGTTCATACTTCTCCAAGCGCAACACTTGCATATCCACACTGCGTATGCCGACACGAAAACTTTCATAGCTCTTCGGTGAAGACGCATACTTTGCGCACGCAAATTATTATTCTCATATTCCCTGCACACGTACCACAGTAGTGAGGTTTGGGTCTGTCTAGGTTTTAAAAATTCACCGAGCCAGTCACAGGGTCGCCAACTTTGGTTAGCTGGCTGCCATGAGATTTTCAATTCGAGACAAGTCTGCACACGCATTTACAGTATTATTACCTTGTAATAAGGGCTGTAGGGTTCGCAAACTACCCCAATGCTCATCAAAAACATCCACGTTCGCGTTTAAAGTGGATGCTAGTGAATCGGTCATGCACAGGTTGTCCAGAGCTACAAGTACACCACCATCTGAACACTGGAAGTGCAGCATACATTCATCTGCAGAGACACCCAATGACATCAAACACGTCATAGAAGACCTCCACTAGTACACCTGAGGAGAAGTATGAACCAACCTTAGGAGTGATGTAGAACTGAATTGCCTCTGTTGAAGTATAATAAAAATTGAAGAGGCAGATCACTTTATCCAATTAGGGATATGTAGCCCATTTCATTGCATGAAAAAAAGTTCACAATGCAAAGCAAAGAACTACATCATGGAAGTGATTCAGGGCAATTTATTATGCATGACAATACCAAGCATCTTCCTTTCCTCCATAAAAATACATACAGATTCCTTCTTTAAAATCCTCCATCTCCGCTGTAGCAAGTCCCTGTTCTCCAGCACGCTATACCACATTTCTCAAACCTTCTTTTCCTTCAATGACGTTTTCCTTACACATACAGTTAAGCATCTAGGTTTTCATATTTCTACGCTATAATTCATGCAATGAGTAAGCTGTAGCAAGTTATTAGTTACGTGAGACACTCCCTCTACTCTGTGCACAATACGGCCACCCCCCGTTCATAGAAGTTGTGTGGGTCTTCCTTGGTGGCGATGTCGAAGTCCACTGTGAAGATCAGGTCCGTTCGGGTGAAGTTGAGGTACACGGGCAGAGTCACCTAGGCAGGGAAGTGAAAACATTAATCCAAAATAAACAGCCAGCACTAGCACCCATCTCCCCCCTTTTTCAAGCAAGTTAGTACAGTTTGCCCAATAATACAGTTGGTTGTCTCAATTCAGCTTAAGTGTCGACCCCATCCAGATACTGTGTGCAAGTCCATGCACTTGTAACTTGAAGCCCATGTTCGTTTCATTGTAATGTGTTGCTGATAGTGCTATACGGGTGAAGCTTACCATGTTCCTCTTCTCAGCACTGCTCTGTTTGAGCCAGCGCAGCTGGGTGAGCGGCAGCTCGGTGGAGATGGATGTCGACAGGGACAACTTGTTGTTGGTGCAGGTGGCTCCCTGCAACTTCAGGCCTGTTGGGGATGGAAGGAGAAGTTAACATATGCCCGGGCCTAAAATGCCAGGAAGAGGAAAGCGCCCTGATCAGCAGGCCTCATGCCAAGCCATGTTTTGTTGGCACTGTCGTCCCACCTTTGATGCCGAAGCTGCAAGCATCCAGTGCGGCCCCCTGGGAGGTGGTGACGTTGACCTCTAGGCAGAGCTCCTCCAGGGACCAGCTGTTGGCCTGGGCCACGTACTGCCGGGTGGCCGTGATGTAGGCCTCAGGCACAAACAGGCTGCCCAGACACACATGGATGTTCTAGAAAAATATCAATATCAGTGCGTTAAAACCATTCAACAGAAATTGCAGCTTTTCTCCTTGTGATTCCAGCTGTAGTATGACCACCATCACAAACAGCTGCCCTTCATCTGTAACCACACCACAGTGCATGTCTAGATCCATCGATTCTGGACTGGATTTCCTCGCTACTGCCTCTGCTCACTTTATCTCTTGCCTGAGGTAACATCAGCTCACCTTGAGCTCTTTGGCGCCACCTGACGCTGCCGCCTGAGAGATCTGCTGCAGCTGCTTAATGCGCTCACTGAAGTCGGCCACCCACTGGATGACCGTCATGGAGGTGGGGACCGTGTAGCGAGACCAGCTGTGAGGCAGGATACCTGGGGGAGGATTAGCAGCGCAACATTAGCAAGTATGCTAACGCTGCAAGAAGAGCGAGAACCAAAAAGTAGTTTGGAGACAAGAGCAGGTGCAGAAGGGAATGTCCTAAGAAAATGTCTCTAAGAAAAGATGCACGGCAGTATAGTTCCAGTGAAACTGCAGCAGGGCACGGCACCTTTGACGAGGTCATTGATGAGCGAGCGCAGGACATTGGTCTGCTTCTTTTTGCCCTCGCACACCTGCACCACGTCGGTGAGATCCTGGCGGACATCCTGCAGCATCCGGGCACCCATCTTCACCTCCCGCTCGAAGAAGCGGAACAGAGGGTCCTGTGGTAGATGGTGCAGCCACAAGACAGCAGAAGGACATCAACACAACAATAATAAAATTTCTCTTTACCTCTATATTTACCGGTATACATCCATACTGGTTTTTCCTGTCTCCGGCAACAGGGGTAACCTCAGGACATCTGTCTGACGTCTGGGATCTTCTCTATTTCTATTTCTAAACAGCAAAGCCTCCAGACCTCCAGGCGGTGCTGGTCCCCCTCACCTTGATGTTGTCCACCGTGCGTTTCAGAGGGCTGACCAGCTGCGGGATGAGCTGCAGCCAGTTGCATGCGGTGGTGTGCAGCGTCCGCATCCAGGCGGGCTGATTGTCGGATGACGAGCTGCTGCGCTGTTTCTTCTCCGTCTCATAGGCCAGGTCGTCCTCATCCTCCAACATCTGCATTTTCAGCATCTTACCCATCATGTCAGTGCCTGAGGCACGCAAGCAGATGGGTTGGGATGGGTGCATGGGAGGGTGTCGGCAGGGAGTCCCGGGGGAAGACAAAATTAATGCAAAACAAAAAAAAACCTCTAATGATCAGTCACAAACAAAACAGTAAGGATAAAATGATTAAAGTAATGCAGTAATCAAAAACTACCGTGGCAATTTTTGTCAGTCACGCAGAACAAATAAATCTGACACAAAATTGAAAAAAAAATTATAAAAACTATACTCCAAAATATATTAAATATACAAAGTATACTATCAATAGTAATACTCCAAAATATATTACCAAAAATGATTAGTTACCATGTGTTACAATGAAGTAAACAAACTGGGGGTAAGTTGGGTGGGAGCCAAGTGGGGGGGGAAAAAAAAAAAAAAAAAGACAGAATGGGATGGAGAAACACTGAAAGCGGGAAGCCGGGGAGCCATCAGGTGACATGATGGTGGTGAAATACAGCTGCTGGAGGCTGAGGACACCTCCCCCACCCACTGCTATTAGCAGAACACACCCACTGATATGTATGGTCAGAAGCAGCATCATGTTTAGCACACGTGTCAGGTGAGGCCATGAGGTCAAGTGCACGGCCAAGGACACCTACGCTGGGTCATCTATTCTGACTGCATTTCACTGGCCTCCTCATCTCCGCATACAGTACAACATCCACAGACCAGAGACCTCTGAACTACCGGCAAACTTGCCATAAAACTCTCCAGTTAATTCAAGTTGTTAATGAGATGGACAGAAGGCACCATACATAGAGAAAGATGTGCTCTGTTAAAGCAGAATGGAGGAGATTAAAAAACAAAAAGTTGTACTGTGAGGATTAAGCCTGAAAAACAAGACCCATTAAAAAAAACAGAGCAGTACAGAGCACCATGGAAAAAACATTAAGGGAAAAGAGATGAATGAGAATGAGAGTCTGTCCCAGGCGACAGCTGGAATGGGACTTTACCCTGAGTGGTGAGCAGAACTCGCTCAGCATTGCTAGGAAGCCCAAGCCAGGACGGGGTCTGGGTGTCAGGGAGCATCTCCACCCAGTGTATGAACTCCTCCCGCCTACAGGTCAAACACACAATTACTCAGGGAGAACATCCTGCTGGACTCCAAACTACCATCATATTCAACAAGGAAGCAGCTTTCAGGGCAGATTTGAAGTAAAACGATCAGTTTACAACAGGTAGACGCGTCACTGACCGGATGCCGTCAGGCATCTTGATGTCTTTGTGCCCGTCCACCTTGACAGCCAGTTTAAACTCGCTGTCGAAGCTGCTGGTGGTGAAGATGCGATCCAGGAACGTGTTGAGCAGACGCTGGTCAAACTCATTGTCGATGCGTCCTCCGTAGATGGACTGTGCCATGAGGGTCTTCAGGGCAGCCCACGGGATCTTGTCGGGGGAGATGTTCTGTCGGCCCTGCAGTGCAAGACGTTCGAGTTGCTGTTGACATTGGTCTGCTAAGGACTTTAACCATTTTCCTCACTGAAGGAGGAAAACAGCACAACTACGCGATTTCTGTTATTTTGATACATGCCACATAACGGAAAAACATTCTAGAGTATACCATGGGATTATTTTAAACTTGCTTAAAATGAGACTGCTGTATAATCTGATAATATTTTAATGTAATCATCCATCACAAAAAGACAATGATTTTTATCATCTAGAAGTTTGAGAAAAATAAATAAAAAAAAAAAAATTAAAAATGGCAGGGGCTCTGTTCTGATGATATTCCACAAAAACTACAACGGTAACTTAAAGCAGGTCTACATTTGTACCTTGGCGGTGTCGTCCAGCCAGGTATCCACGGTATCGCACGCCGAACGCAGGTCTGACTCCCCAAACTCGTATTTCTTGGACCAGCCGAGGGGCGCATAGCGCAGACGCTCCTGGATGACCGCATGGAACCAGGCCAGGAGGAAGTAGAGCCGAGCTCGCTCGTTGGGAGACTGTGGTCATGGACAGAACGACTTAATGCACACCAGAGACTGCAGCAAGTTAGAAGAAATTCCAACAGCAGGTGTTTCTAAGCTTTGTTCTCTATTCTCCATCACCTTGCACATGCGAGCTACAGGGATGCTGCTGAACGTCCTCAGCATGTTGGCTTTGACACCAGGTGGTGGCTCGAAGACGAAGATGCGTCCGGCACGCAACAGGTTCACCGGCACCTGGAAGAGAGCGGCGTAGGGACAGATCTCAGCGGCAAAACACCAGATCAAGCACCAATAGTGGATGTTCAGACACCAAAATCATCGGCAGTAATGGGAATGCCGACCTTGGGGTTGATCTCCATGGTGAGGAAGAGGCGGAAACTGGTGTGGGGCTGCATGGAGTGAAGCTTCTTCTCCAGCTGCATCAGCCAGCCTGGGGCGAGGTGAACGTTCTCCAGCATCACCCACCTGCCACACAGAAGATTGAATCACATGGTTCACACTTCAGTGAGAAGATTTAGGTCCTTAATAACAAAGATCGAGCAACATCTAAAGAAAGCAGCATCACCCACCTGCCAGATTTGACTGCTGTGTTGATGTCTCGATCGGCCTTGTTGAATCCCTCGGCAGACCCTGGAAATGGAAGATTAAAGTGAATTCAGATCGATTTCACAGCGTCAGCCTGCATCAGACGGAGGCATCAAGACTGAGGCCAGCCCTACCGATGGAAACAGAGGTGATTTGCTTGTTCTGCTCAGCCGCCAGATCCCTCACGAGTCCACTGGCATCATAGCCGGGTACAGAGCACATCAGCACTGGGGTACTGGGCTTTACCTGGGTCAAGGAAGATGCAAAACATTTGGGATGGTGTAAGGGGTGTGAATGCACTCAAGAATTAAAGCTATATCAATATATGGTTTTCTATACAAGAGACCATAATTCGAACTTTCAATGCAACAGTAAGATGATACAGTAAAAGCCTTTTAAACAAATTATGAATCGCATTAGAAATTAGATGCTTTGTGCACTCAGTGGCTACTTTATAAGGCACATTTAGCTAATAACAGGTAGGGCCCAATTTTGCACCAGATACTGTAGTGTGCGGAAAAAAAAAAAAAAATAAATAAAATCACTGGCACTAATGATCATGCTGCATTACAAATTACCTAGATGACGCATCTTAGCCATTGTAATGCTTAGGCTGACAGTAACTGACAGTAACTCCTGACCCCGTCTGCTTGATGTACGTAGCCACATGATTTGCTGTTTGGAGGAGCTGGTTGCTCACAATAAGCCAGTGAACCCAACAAACTGGCCACAAAGTGCATGTATGATGCGATGCAGCAGTTGTAACTTAACACATCAGTTGCAGAGATAATCTGTGGGTTTTTTTTTAAAGCCCTGGATTTCCATGCTCCCAGCTTTTGAAATGCAGTGACATCTAATGGACACAATTAGGTTCAGAAGATTCGTCAACCTCATTGTCGACAATGCTGGCCAGGTCCAAAGGCTGCTCGATGATGGACATGAAGTTCTCTCCAAGGACTTTGGACACGAAAATCTGTGCCATGGCCAAGAGGCGATCTGGTCGGAAGGTCTGGATCAGGAGCAGCTGATGTACAGCCAGACCAATGGGAGCTGTTCAAGAAAGAGAAACTTCACTGTAGCAATTCAAACAATGCAAACCATAAAGTCCATAAAAGACAAATGTATTTAAACAATACAAATCCAATGCTTGGTTTGATACTCACTTGATGTTTTCTCCTCTGTCCAGAGGTAGGGCACAGATAACTCTGGGGAACTGCTTTCAATCCACATGAAGAATTGCTGCAAGAATATCGTAATGTTATCTTTCCACATCAACACCAAGCAGGACACAGGATGAGCATCTGCAGCTAACAGGACAGACTGGGTCTCCCCACCTCATCGGCCTGCACTTTAGCCAGTAGGTCTTTGAAGGCGGGCAGGCGGCCAAGTCGAATCATGGCCTCCGTCTGCTCCGAGTTCAGCCCTTTCACTTTGGGCATGGAAGTGCCGGTGAGTACGATCTCCTTCCCACGGAGGAAGTGCTGGAACTCAGCGTCGTAGGACGGTTCACTGCAGGAGAGCCCGGTGTCAGTGCTGAAAGCAATGCCCAGTCGCTAGCCTGACTGATGAGTCCGAGAGCTATCCGGCTGCCTTACCTGGTCATGCCCTTCAGGTTGATCTTGGCCAAGAGCATTGCAAAGGTGATGTGGTCGCTGTGAAGCATTCCTCTGGCCACTCTGTTGAAAGCAATCTGTAGGAAATACAAGTCGGCGTTATTTACATCCGAGTACAAGGACGACTGGCCATCTGAACCGCGTCTTCCCCCAGGTCACTGCCCTCCTAAGGGCAACGGCAGACTCATTCCTTGATGGAATTTAAAAGTAATGCACTATAGCTCTTAATTACGCAAGAAAACAAGTATTCCAGCTATACCACAAACCTCACTGTACTCAAATCGATTGCAATATGAATGTTCATGATCACGATACGATATTTTAAAAATCGATCACCCAGCCATACTTGGCCCCCTAAGGGACCTTCCCACACTTAGCCACCGAATGTGTATTGTGTATTTTAGTGTTGACAGCTTGTTTAAACTATAAACTTGTGGAACCACCAAAGCAAAATTCCTAGTACGTTTTGCACATGGTGAAGAGAAGGTTGGATTCTCTACTCGTCTGTCACACGTGTGACAACCTGTCTCGGCATGCCACAGGGGCAAGCTGTACTTATTTTTAACGGAACCGTACAAAGAAAACTCCCCTTTTTGTTTTAACAATTGTCCTTAACAGATGAAGCTAGTGGCTTTTCCCTTACGTTGGCTCTTTTCCTGTTTATGTTATAGATGTGATGCCCCACATACGCAGGACAGTGACACCTGCTTATTGACGACCGCAATACCTGGAAGAGATCCTTGGTGATGTGCGACAGCCGCTGAGTGTGGTCGCTCACGGCCCTCAAGTTGGCATTCTCGTACAGGACGGTGTGGTAGATGTCCAGGAAGAACTGCAGTGAGTACTGATACAGGAAGTGAATCTGGAACAGAAAGGACAAATTCAGTGGTGTAGATAAGCGCAACATACCTGGTGAGACAATCCCACAGCGGGTGATTGGTGGGGGCGGAGCCAGGGCACAGAGATCCACAGCATCACCTGATTCAGGGCCTCCATGGTGAAGTAGATGCTACTGCAAGCCGACGAGAGCGACAGGTACTGCTGGGACACGGTCTCCACTTCCTGCATAACAATGTCCGTCTCCTCCACCTTCCGCGTCACCTCTGCTGCTTCTTTCTTCAGGTTTTCCAGGGTGGTGATGATGGTGTCGTCATCCAAAATGCGACCCTTGACCTCATTGAGAGCCTGCAGCAGTGATTTTTCCAGCTGTCGCAGACGCAGTTGGAACTCGCCTACAAAGGACAAGGGTCATTTTAATACAGATCCCTTTGTCCTTAGTTCCTGGACTAAGAAAACCGAATTGGAGATGTACGGAATATTACTTATTATTCCAACCCCCCCCCCCCCCCATCCTTCACAGAACCTGGACCCTGCAATTTATTGTACGGCAAAAATGTATTATGCCCACTAGGGCAAATGTAGTCAAATCAACAGCTATGATAATGACACCAGCCAGTTACCCTGAAGCTTGAGGAGGTCTGAGCGCTTCTCGTCCACGTCGGGCCGCTCCGCCTTCAGCACCTCGTTCAGACACTGGCTCTGCAGGCTGCTACGCGTTACCGTGAAGTTCACGAAAGTCACACGAGAACACAAGTCTGGAGGGAACTCCACCTATAAAACAAGTCCAATTGATTGACTTCTGGAAAAAACTAAATCCACAATTTTTTTTTTTTTTTTTTGCAATAATTGGCTCTCAAATTTAGATACTTCAGTGTCAAAACGAATGAAACATTCAGACCACCGACCAAGTGGATGCAGGAGGAAGTAATAAAAATGCCTACGGTTGGGTCTCTGGTGGACAGGAAGATGACAAACGATGGGGACAAGTCAATGTCCTGGTCGCCCAGGGTGATGAGCACACGGCCACCGGTCCTGCGCACTTCTCTGTTCAGCACTGGGTTCAGGATTGGGTCGTAGCTCTCCACATCCTAAAATCAGATCCCAGCTTTCTCATCATGTACAGCTCCTCCCAACTCGTAGCCACAGCCAACATTTCATGTGTAACACACCACTGTGACAGGAATTACTAGCAAATATTAGAAGTCCCTCAAATTACATCAGACCCACAACCCTTAACAGGAGCTCTAAGATATTATGGCCACTAGCTTTCTTACCTGCACCAACAGAGGATTTCCAAATCGAAGGGCACTCTCCAAGTTTTTCCTAAAGGCATCATCCAAGAAGCTGGTCCTGGTAATCTTACGGTCTTTGTACTCATTCATGATGAACTCAGTGGCCTGGCCCGACGGGTCAATGATCAGAGGGTATCTGGGCCACAAGAAATACGGTAACTTAAATATTCAGTCTTAAAAATGATGTAGTACGAGCAGATAATGTAAAACACAGTAAAATCTATGGACAGGGCTGCAGATCATAGAAGTATGGCATCATGCTAACCTGTTGAAGCGTTTCAGCATAATGGCATTCTCTGTGCAAAGGTCATCAGCAGGCAGAGAGTTAGCTTGCCAGCGCAGTCGTTCGTCTGCATTGGACAAGTATTCAGTCCTGGCTATGTCTGTGCGGAACTGGGGGAGGGGAAGGAAAACAGGAAAAAGGCACAGGTCACATGGTTGCAGGGGAGGAGGGGAACAAGTGCATCAAATTCATAAGGAAGGAATACAGACAGTATAATTTCAATCCCAAGGTACCTGGATGTTGGCCTGCTGCAGGTGGTGTGACCAGGTGGTGAAGAGGTTCTGCCGCATCTGCTGGTCGAAGTAACCGGCGTAAGCGATGAAGGCCGCCGAAAGCAGACAGTCGCCGGCAATGGTGGACATCTGGTTCTTGAAGGTCTCGCTGGTCTTCTCCCAGCGCTCCCTCTCGGCAGACAAGCTCTTGAGCAGGGCAGTGCTACGGTTCACCTGTGCAAAAATCAGAGCAAAAATTTACAGCTGGAACACTACAGACGCAGGAAGACCCCCCCCCACCGCACCCCCGAGCCCAGGGGGGGGGGCCCATTAAACCAAAGCGCTCAGAGACCCCACCTTGGCCTCCACAGCCGCCAGGTCAGCCTTGATGGCCTGGGCCTCGGAGATGAGCACGGCGTATTCCTCCTTGTAGCGGGCGATGCTGGACTCCAGGTCCCGGATCATCTGCTCGACTTCCTCAGCCTTGGACTTGTTATCCTTGGCGTCGTCCTCCAGCTTCTGCAGCTCGTTGCGCAGGGGCTCCACACGCTTCAGCATGTCAGCGTAGTTAAGCTGTGGGGCATTGCACACGGATGGCTTCAAACCAACATCTTCAAACAATATAGAAACGCACACTTTTATAGAACAGCTACTAACTAGCTTTAATATGCAGATAACCATGCAAGAACCAGGCCAAATTAGCATCAAAGATGCTAACATAGCCACCCATTGGATAAATAGAAAAAAATTAACAATACTTTAACCAATTATTGCAACAGGTGTGACCAGAAGAACTAAGGTGATGAGTCCTGTACCTGAGCAATGGCCCATTTCACCATAGGCCCACAGGCTAGGGAGGCCCTGTTGACCTGCTCATAGTTGTAGCTAGGGTTGGACATGTAGTTCTTCTTCATCTTCTCACGGATTGAGTCGCTGTTATTAAAATGAGCAATGAGCACCAGAACAAGTATGACATCGCTGACAGTACGGGTGTTAGAACTTGGAGCAGGGGAGGGTGGGGTAGGATTGAGGATGGCAGACGAAATACACGAATCATTCCAATAATTAGGTGTTAAAATTCTAAAAGGATTTACTACAGTAAATACTAGGCTACAGTCAATACATACCTCTATTGTTTAATTGTAATTACACTACTAATTATAAGCAAAATGCCTTAACCAGCCAAAGCAACTTCCAAATCACCAGGAGTGCTCAATTTAAAAATTGTTTAATAAACAGACAGAGCCCCTCTCATTCATGTAGGGGCTAGATTTGTAATAATCATGGTTTAAAGCCCACAACAGGAAACCAGCAGCAGGGTGAGGCAAGGAAGGTTTCCGTGCTGTCTGACGAACAGGAGAGACACACACAGGACGGATGACACAAAACAATACCTCATGTCCTCAGAGACAAAGTTGACTATGCTGGAGATGAAATTGTCCCTGATAATAACTTGTCTGATCTTTTTCCAGTCATTAGTCTCCTCCCCCAGCAGGAGGCAGATTGACTCTAGCGCCAGCTTTACTGCAGCGGGCGGGTTGGCCATGGCACGCACTTCAACAAGGTGCTGCTTCTTAATTGAGCTGACAGCTGGTGATGGTTTGGAGGGAGGGAGGGAGGGGAAAGATGGGAGGGTGCTTTAGGAACATGCAGGATTCTTGGGGTGGTGCGGGCGCCATTGCAGAGCAGGGAGGGACACCTCAAGCGTTAGGCCAGGGATCCTCAATTCCTGGAGGGCCAGACTCCAGTACAGTTTGCAGATTTCCCTGCTCAAACACATCTTAATGAGCTAATTAGCAGATTTAGTAGGTGTGTCTGAACAGGGAAATGTACAAGGTGTTGGATTCTGGATCTCCTGAAACAGAATTGAGGAACCCTGTTAGGCAGTGGGCTTCTTATTCCTTAAAAATTGGTCAATATTTAGCCAAAGATATATACTCAGCAAAAAAAGAAACGTCCCTTTTTCAGGACTGTATTTCAACAATAATGTTGTAAAAATCCAAATAACTTTACAGATCTTCATTGTAAAGGGTTTAA
>JAODJX010000027.1:2894315-2906055 GCA_026776945.1 Isichthys henryi | reverse complement strand
CCCCCCGCCCCGCGCCGCCCCGCCCCCCCCCCCCGCCCCCCCCCCCCCCCCCCCCCCCCCCCCCCCCCCACAAGATGGGAGCAGCTTTAATGTATAATCAGTTCAATACTGCCACATAGGAAAATACAACCAGGAGAATGAACCATGACGATACCTGCAGCATGGGGGAGGCGGCCTCCTCGCCCTCGTCCTCCATGCCTTTGCGCATGCGCTGTGCCTCATCCTCGCCCTCATCCAGCGGGATGCTGCGCAGCCGCGATAAGAAGTTGTTGAAGATCATGTCCGTGCTGAGGACATCTTCGCTGAACCACACCATGCCACAGCGGGACACTGTGGCCAGCGTGGCATACTTCAGGTCCTGTACCTCAAACATGATGCGGACCTGGGAGAGACAGTCTGCTTAATTAGAACAGGTTTGACCCAGTTTGTCTCAACATGCAGTTTTCCCCATTTGGTTTGGCATTTCAAATGCTGTAATATTGCTCCATCTTATTCTTGATGTTACACAGGAGACAACAGCTCTATATTCAGGTAGTGGAGATAGGGATCAGGACCTACGTTTGGTGGAAGGCTGAGACGCTCTCCGTTGGGTAGCGTCAGCAGTTTGTTGTCATCCAGCACAGAGTTGAGGTTTTCGACCCACTCAGGGTCCACGTCACCATCAAAAATGATCCACTGTCGCTTTTGGAGCTCTCCTCTGACATTATCGATGATCCTGCGAGTATGGAACATTGGAGACTCAAGCTTTCGTTTAACCAATCTACTATTCAAGCTTTACTTTAATAAATTGAGGCTGCGGAGAGCAACTACTGTTCCCAGAATAATGACCCTGTACGTCACAGGCTTACTTTCTGAGTACGTGTGTGAAGAGCCCGTCGGTCCATTCGCGAGTGTTGGGGTCCAGGGTCCCATACAGATGATCCTTACTGATGGCCTTGGGGTCGATAATGTGGGCTACACCCTCGACCCCCTCTAGTCTCTCCAGGGCCTTGAGCAGCACCCTCCATGCCATGGTTTTGCCACTGCCTGAGGGGCCGACCATCATGAGACCGTGGTTGATCTGGGTGATCTGGTACAGCTGTAGCACCTGTGACACAAGAGATTTCAATCAAAATAATAGTCACTAAAGAAGCACCTACTCAGCTCCAACAGGAAACACTGAAATGTAAAAGCCGACAAATACAGTAATTACTCGGGGGGACAAAATGACTAAAATGGAAGTTGTGCAACAGTTTGAACTCAAACCTGCATAAATGCAGGCAAGTCTGGTGTAAAGACCACAGATGTAAAGATGATGGCGTCCTATAGTGAGGCACATACCTTCTCAACCCACATGCTGCCGACGTCGTCGCCATCCCCATAGGTCAGGTACATCTCACTACAGACCTTCTTGAGCTCCTCCCGGAGGGCCGTCATCTCCCCGCGCAAGTACTGCACGCCGGGGAAGACGTCTGATAGCAGGCTGAACAGCAGGGGAATGTCTTCGGCCACCAGTTTGGGCACCATTGTCTCGCATACACTCTGGATCAAGATCTGAGGGACAAGTAGATATACAGCCATGAGGTCATAGTCGGCAGTTTCAAGACGAAATCCAGGATACAACCTTCAGCAGTATGGACCTACATGGATGTCAAGAAATCCTTTGGCGTTTGGGCATATTAGAATTTGTTTCAAACCTCAGATTACATAGTTATAAGACAAACTATATCCAAAGCAAGATACCATAATCCCAGGAATATTTTCACATTTCCGATAAGTAGCAATGCTCAACTGAAAATAAAATGCAGAGTACTGTGTCCAAGCTCTCATTATATAAATTTTAAGCTCAAATGACAACAGTTTTTCAGTTCTGCCATGACTAAGAAAAAAAAGTAAGCAGTTTGCCACTAACGACGCTCTGGGAGGACTTGGTGCATCTGGGAGGAGTTCAGGTGTTACCTCCTGTTCTGGAAGGTTCTCGGCGATGTCGTTCTCGTCCACATCCTCGCCCCGCTCACATTTTTCCCGTTTTATCTTCTGGATGCGCTCCCGCTTGACGTTGCCGGCGCTGACCAGCACACTCTTCAGGGCCCGCAGGCCAAAGTCGTAGTGGCTCTGAGAGGACAGCTGCTCGTCACAGAGCCTGAGGAGATGCAGCAAGCGAGGACCTCAGAGAAACGCCTATTTCATTTAAGTTGAAACATTTCGGATATCATGTCCATCATAGTATGGTTCTAGTGTGGTTCAGTTATACTAATGCACTAGATGCCAGAGCTCACATATCCAATCAGATCTATGCCACATGGACAATAAACAGATTCACGTAGCAGTGTGAACTAACTTGAAGAACGGGACGATCTTATTGGCCAGGGTCTCGGCGGTGCGGAATCCCTGAGAATACAGCATGACCTGGGCAATGAGCTGCCGGTCAGGCTTGGTCATGGCCAGGCTGCGGAACAGCTTCTTCAGGTTGTCAGGCAGGTTGGAACGGCCAGCGTAGCCGGGGTTCATGGTGATGAAGATGGCCATCTCAGGGCTCACCTTCACCTGCTTATTCAGTAGCTCACAGGTGATGGGTGCACCTATCCAGAGGAAATTCAGTTTAAAAAAAAAAAAAAAAAGCAACACTTACTTTTCTGAAATAAAATATCCATGACATCAGGAAACAATGAATTCATATATAGCTTCACCATCCTTAATCTCTAATACCCAAGAATTACATTAGCGACACAAGAGAGGTGACTACATACTGCGGTCTCTGTTGGGGTTGCTGTGCTCCCTTAGAGCCACCTGGATGTACTGGACCTGCTGAGAGACGGCTGACAGCATCCTCTCCTCCAGTCGGTTGAACTCGTCAAAGCAGCCCCAGGCTCCCACTTGACACAAGCCCACGAAGATGCGGCCCATTGCCTGGAGGGAGAAACCAGTGTAGCTTCACACAGATGTGCAAACCACATGAACATAACTTGAGAAAAGAGCTTGGCTTACATGAACCAGTCATACCTGAAAGTCAAAGGTCTCGTCGCAGTTGAATACCAGCACAAAGCGGCCCAGCTGATGTCCAAGAGCCTTCACAGACTCCGTCTTTCCCGTTCCAGCGGGCCCTAAAAAAAAAAAAAAAAAGAAATAATGCAAAATTATGGATGAAGGTGCTCCGCAATCCCTCCTCACTGAATAAGCAAACTTCTACAAATGAGAAGAACATTGTACAAACTGTGCACACAGACCATAGGATAGACAAGTTAATGTGGACTGAAATACTGACCGAAGGGGGAGCCTCCGAGCCGTGCCTCCAGTGCCTGGGTCATGGTCAGGTAGCAGCGGTCAGTAAGAGGAGTCTGCACAAGTTTGTCTTGAACACCGAGATACTCAAAGCCGTAGTTAAACTTGGCATTAGCCATTTGGATGGAGAGCTGCTGCAGCACGTCTGTCTGCTTCGGGTCAAAGTAGAAGCGCATCTGGCTCAGCCAGTCGAAGGACTTGGGGTTGTCAATCTTATTCTTGATCAGGGTCCTGGTCACATCCCTCTGGTGGACCAGCTCCGTAATCTGAAAAGGAGACAGGATGTAATACCAGAGCACACTATACCAGTCCTTTCCATGTGATCCTCTAACACTCGAATTACCTTCGCACTGCATTAGGAATGAAGCTTTTTAAACGTGGCAGTGTCAGATTCCACTCACCAAGTGTTCTAGCTTTTTCCTCCGCAGGGGGGGCTGTTCCATTAGCACAGTGTCAGCCAGAACATTCAAGGTGGCTTCCACGTTGGACAGGACACCCTGGAGGGGTGACATGTCCCCGCTGCCTGAGATGGTGGTCAGGGCACTCTCCACATTCTCAGACCAGTCAATCTGAGCAGACAAGACGACCAGCTGGGCCTGCAAAGGACAAAAAACAAGCAATTGGGTTTATGTTGTGATTTGTCATTCCACAAAATTGATACTTTTAGATGAGACTGGAATAAATGGAATACCTGATATCTGTCGATCCAGTCGATGTAGGTGCCGAGATCGATGGCCGTGCCCTTGTTGAAGGCACCCACCTCTGTGACCGATTCAGCCAGAAGCTTTGCCAAGGTGACCCGCATTTCCTTCTCCACCAGGGTCAGCCATTCATTGATTTTGGGGTGCTCTGTGATGGACACTGGCGTCTTGTAGAGGATCTGAAAAGCAGAAGACAATATTTTAGCTCCAGCGTCAGCACCTTAAGCTATATTATAGTTCACCCACCCCCCCCAAGTCCACAGCAGACGTACTTCCTCTCCTTCACGGGAAGAGATACCAAGAACTTCAGTGTTGTCTTCATTCAGGAGGATACTGGACACCCCAGCAAACATCTTCTTGAAGTGCTTCTGCAGTTTGGCTACGTTCTTGCTATTGCCAATGATCTCCAACAGATCTTCATCACCAACAAAATAGAACCTAGAAATGTGAAGAAGCTTTAGTCACAAATCAGTCTACACAAATCATCCAATAGCGTACTATGGCAACGTCACCAAGACGTAATGTAGCAGGCGTTCACCTGGGGAAAGATGAGCGCTCCCGCTCTAGGTACTCTCCAAGGGCTTTCTGAATCTTGCCAAGCAGATCAGCTAGTCTCTCCAGGGATCTCTGCACTCCCTGGATGTTGAGGACATCCATTACCAGGGGTGATTTGGTGACTTTCTTCATCAGAGCCAGGAATTCTGTGCTTATGCTAAAAGGAGGTTAAAAAGGTAAAGCTTGCATTATTGTTCCAAAGACCAACTCCTTATCTTGTGTTGGTGACAGAAAACATTTTAAGAAATCAATGGAGGAAGAAAAAAAAAAAAAAAAAAAAAAGGTACAGTTGTCAAGGTACAGGTACCTTTGGAATCTCTGGGTCTCAACAGGTAGCAAGTGCTTGATATCTGCACTGCCAGTGAAGATTCCCTCCAAGTAGACCCAGCGTCTCTGGACATCAATCCACACGTCAAACAGGGCCATGATCCGATTCAGTTTGTCCTCCCAGCTCAATGCATCCTCCTCGAAGACCTACAACCACAGGAAGAAACCCCCCCCCCGAAAAAAAAACTGAAAACAGGCACCCAGATAACTATAAATTTATTCAGCTCAACAACAAGACATTCTATGGTATAAGGTAGGTTATTAACGGCACTTACTTTATAGTAAGGGGACAGCTTCATTGCAGACACACTGTTAATGTGCTCTTTGACCTTGTTGAAGAGGTCATCCCACCCACGAATCAGACGGCATTTGTTCTGATAGTTCACCAGATCCAGCTCATAGGAGTTCCAAACTTCTCGGATCTGTACACAATTACACACAAATCGCAGGGTTATATCTCATCTATTCAAATTGTTGAACACCACTGTCAACCAAAGGACCAAAATGCCCACCATGCTGAATTTGTGCTGACCTGCTTAAGGAACTCCTCCAGGGCCATTTCTCCCTGGGCTACCAGCAGCACATCCTTCACCACCATCTCATTCTTCTGCAGGTCCACGTCCCAAATCTGACCCAGTGTCAGCTCAGACAGAACCCAGTTCACATGCAGCCTCTTCATCAGCTGCTTCCAGTGCCGATCCTTCAGTGCCTCAGACTTCAGCTCAATCACCAGCATGTTGATCTGTGTAGAGATACACAAGACATCGGGCTCATCAGAATTAGAGACCATAGACACAAGAGTGCCATATTCTGCTAAATGATAAACTAAAAATCAAGGAATTTGGATTTTAGATTTTATAAACACACAGACACACACTCTAGAAACAAAAGTATTTTTAAGTAAAACATTTAACACTCTGAAATTGTTTTACACACTGATCTGACAGGCTCACCTTCATATAGCCTTTCAGCAGCCTCTGTACGTATTCATAAGATGCATACTGTCGCAAACGAGCTGGGAAATTCTTCAGCTGGTTCAGGAGCCCATCCAAGCTTTGACGCAGCTATAGACAAAGCAGTGAGCATTCAAGACCACTGTACGAAGCAGGAACTAAACAGCAGTCAAACAGGAATAACTAACCTTGCGTGGCTGCACAGACACCCAGGGTTGCTCCTTCATCTGATCGATCTGCTCCCACACCTTTGACAGCTCAGACCATACGCCTTTCAAGTCCTGAAGCTCTTCCAGAGCCACCTACAAGCGAGGATCACCAAAGAAACATATGGCTTGATGCTCAGAACCAGCACATCTTCCATAACAGCTGGGTCTTTACAATCTCAGTGTACCTGGACTCTTTCTTCACTGCCACTGAGCAAGCCAGTGTCAGTCAACTCCAGGGCCTCCTTTGCCTTGGCACACTTTTCCCGGTCATCCTTCAGGCGCCCAAATTTGCCCTCATAGATGGTGAGAGACTGTAGGGCCTCTTCTGGTCGCAGGTTGCCCTGTACAGTAAAATCAGTCATAAGTACAACATAGCCTGGCCATTTCGAAGACATTAAGGTCAAGATAAGAGTCCACTCACGGCAACCGGCTTGGTCTTCTCCCAGTCTGTGAGCAGATCGGTGGTGCGGTTCTCCACAGCACGGTCCTCCTGGACAATCTTCATCTGCAGGTTGGCTACCTGCTGCTGGATGGCAGTATCCTTGCGCTTCATAATGTCACTGAAGGCGCCCCACTCACCCTCAATGTTATCGATGTACAACCAGGAGGGCGGGAACTGGAAGCGCTGCTTCTCCAGCAGGCGCTGGCCATTACGGAATAGCTAAAAGGACATGGAGAGGGGAGCCTGTTTAAATTCCCCAGCTTCATGATACATGGGTATCAAATGTAGCTACCTTAAGAAAACAAAACAGAACTCGATTTATGCCAATCATACTTACATCAACCTGCTTCTCAAACTGCTTGATCTTGCGCTTAAGAGTTTGCACATAAGTGATAAAGGTCACTGCATCTGAAGTGCTGGCTGTATCCACAGAGTGTTGCTCCAGTTCTTGGCGGGACTGGATAAGGACACACACAATGAGTCAGATTGTCATCAATTCAGGTGCAACAGTAGAGTCACATGCAGATGGGCGTACCTTGGAGATTTGGGAATGGAAGTCCTGCATATTGTTGCCAAGCATTTGGCCAAATTTGCTCAGGACCTCTTTGTGCCAAGAATCATATTTCAGATTCACCTTTGATTGAACCTGCATTTTGAACAGAGAAAGGTATTAGACTAAACAACTTCTGCTTACCGCAACATTTTAACTGCACAAGGAAGCGTATACTTCAAGATTGTGTAGAAGGATGGGAAATATTCCTATTTAAATAAAAAGCTTACTTTGCCATAGTCAATGACTACAGGGCCAAACTCCTTCCTGGTCTCAGCGTTGTCAAAAGTGCCTCTGGCCTTGCGAATCTGCACTAGGAGGGCTTGCCACTTGTTGAGATCCTCACCTAAGCGATTGTAGATGTTTTCTGCCTGCATGTCCCACAAGCACTGGTACTGTAACCACACCTGAAGACAAAAAGGCAGCAGGAGATGAGCAACTCGTCTCTACGCAGACCGATAATGACCATTGTCAAATCTGCGAGATAGATCTCACCTTGACATACTGCTCCACCTCACTGACAATTTCTTTCACTGCATTGTAGGCTTCCTCCAGTGCTGCGGGGCCATCAGGCATCCTGGTCAGGGCATTCCGGTAAAATTTCTCCTCCTCAGACAGCTCATAGTGCACACCCACCTGCTCAAAGCACATGAGTAGAAACATTTACATCTGCACTTACAGCATATCCATCATCAACTTAGATCTCTTTACATCCAACACTGGAAGCTGCGTCTGACCTGGTAACGCTGACTCTGGATTCGTGGGAGAGAGAGGATGACCATCTTCCAAGAGAACATCTCTTGGTAGAGCTTGTAGCGGCAGTCTTCGATGGGGGGGTTTAGGTAGATAACTTGGTTGGTAATTCTTAGCTCGTGTACAACATTCTGGAAGGAGAACAACCAACAGAAGTTGGGGAAAGAAGGGTAATCGGCATGATTGTTGATAACAACATAACTCTATTATGTTGACTTCACAGTATAGGAGGATTTGAAGTTACATTTTTAAACTTTTAAAACAAATAAAAGTATCCAAAACAGACATCTACCTGGAATATTCCGAAAAGCACCGGAACACTTACACAATAAAATTAGAATGACTTCAGCACTAAGCCATACAGAAAGCTCAAATCAGTCTGTTAGCCAACCTTGATTTTTGGTTCCCCTCCAGGCTTGTGGCTGACTTGTGGAGCCTCCGTGTCCATGTCCACATCAGCCTTGTCATCCATCTGTCCCCTCAGCACTTGTGTCCAAGCCCTCAGACCAGCCTGGAGACGTACCCCCAGGATCCTCTCGATCTAAAGATATACCAGATAGTTCAGCTAGGTACTAACATACTCCAGAAAGAGTCAGGAGGGAGTTAGATCAGCTTATTTTTGTTGTATCACCCCAACAAATAGCTGTTATAGCTGCTGGATCTCCTGAGAAGTTGTTACGATCGATGAATATAAAACGGTTTTACAACATGTACAATACACAAACCTCAATGTCCAGTTTGTTGACCCAAATTGGCAGGTTGGAGTAGGAGTGTAGATTGAGGTCATCAACAGCCTTCTGGACACGATTGAGGATCTCAGTAAAGGTCTTGTGATCATACATGCAGGTCTCCAGTGAGCGTACCTCCAGGTCAATTTTCTCTTCAATCAGGAGGAGATCATCGACCTAGACACAAAAAAATAGGACTGTGGCTTATGGCATTTTATGCACAAATACTTTCCTACCCTCCTTTCAGATTATTTTTTTTTCTTTTTAAATATTCACACTGTATAGCCTTGCAAGACTGTATCCTTTAAAAGAATCTCCAAGGACAGAAAAGAACAAACCTTCTCTTGGAAGTTGAACACAGTTTCAGCCAGGCGCTGGACATAAGGATCAAGCTTGTAGGATTCCCAAACGAGGGCAATACCCTCTGTGATCAAGGCCTGCACCTCCTTCTTCAATCCAGCCACAAGCAGGGAGATGGAGGTGCGCTCCTCCACCTTCTCGCAGGTGCGCTCATAAGTGCGCACGCTCTCAATGAGAGAGATGGCAAATGGGTAGAGCTGATTGGCCTGGTGTGCCTTGTTGACAATGGCCAGGGGCACACGAAAGCTAAGCCACTTCAGGTTGCGCACCTCCTTAGAAAGTGTGATGATTTCAGGCAAGAAATTGACCTTGAGCTTCAGTATGTTGCCAGTGCGACCCCTGGCACGGCTGCTCTCAATGGTGAAGATTCGACCCGACACACCCAGGTTGCGCTGCTGAACTTTCCGGGCCCAGTCATCAAAGATCTCCTGGGTGTTGAGTTTGGCACGGAAGCTGTCACCATCTTGTTTGAGCTTAAGCCCTTCAACATGGTTCTCCCAGCCTTTGCCCAGAACATCCTCCACACGCTTCATATAGGCTGTCAGTTGCCGGTCTATCTGCTTGGCCCATATGATGGAGCCAGATACTGGGGGCAAGTCACGCACATGGCTCATCTTACACGACTGGCTCTGAGGGTATTGCACCTTGAACTTGTCATGCAGCGACTCAATGTCATCCTTCACACGTTGGATGAGCTGCGTCTGGTACTCACGAATGGCGCCGCGAATGTGAGGCCGCACGAAGAGGGCATTGAAGCGGGAAAAGATGCGGAACATCTCGTTGGCGTTCTTGGCGGTACCCAATTGGTCACGGAGGCGGGCAGTGATACGAGTCTCCACACGGTCAATACGCTCATCGTAGCGCTTCATGGCTGCTTCCCAAGCCTCCATGCCCTCCTTGGAAACATCCAGGCCATCAACCTCCTTAACATTCTCGTACGCCAGGTTCACCTCCTCGATTGCATTGGCATCAGCTGCATCAAAGAGAACTTCTGCCACCTTCATATCGGGAGGCTCTACAGCCTCACCCTGAGCATGCTGGGGTACAGCAGATACCTACAAAAGAAAAAAGTTTTAGCAAAACACACTGGGGGGGGAAAGAGAGAGAGAGAAGGGGGGGGGGGGGTCTTTGGACTTTGAGCAAGTTTCTATACCTGAGGTCTCAGCACACGCACTATGACAGCTCTCAATTGTTCATGCTGTCGCCGGAAGCGCCTCATGTGGTCCAGGCGTGCTTGCAGCTTGCGGTGGGCAGGGCTAAGGCGCCACACCATCTTCAGGTTCTCCTCCCTCTTTCTCTTCACAATGTCCCTTAGCAGAACCTGCAGCTTCTCATACTCATCCTCCCAGGTTTGGAACACCTCAAAGCAGGCCACCATCACCTGGAGAGACACAATAAGATGCATAACACACAGAAAAGCATAAACAAGCACACTATTATCAAGAGACTACCAACAACGCACCTTCTCAAATTCCTCATAGGCCACATGCATAAGCTTTCTGGTGCCAAGGACTTTCAGGAGCTGGGAGCTAAGGTCTCGGGAGATGGCCTCCACTAGACGCAGGGCACGCTGGATGGGGTATTTGGTGTTGCGGATCTTGCGCAAGTGAGTGAAGATGGCGACCAGGGCCTGGCGAATTTTGTCCAGCTCAGTGGCTGACAAAAGGTCGTTGAGTGGGAAGTCCTTCATAAGGGGGTTATAGTCATTGACTGTCTCCACAGCTTGCTTCAGACCTGGGGAAGAGTAAGACAATTCTAAATAAGAAACCCAATAAACCATACAAATAACTACGCCTGGAGAGATTTCATCACAGAACTGACCCAGGACAGCATTAAAGAGCAACTGGATAACATAAGCAATTCTGCCCACCTGTTCCATGGGACACCACCTTGGAGCATCTTTAGCAAACCATCACAGTGTGATAAGTAGCACTACTGGAGATCCTTTCTTCCTATCTGCTGCCATCAGACATTACAATGCTTCCTCCCAGTGTACTACCCCCACCCCAGCTGTAACACATTAGGAAGCATTCTACATTTGACGTAGTAAAGTCCAGTGCTATCCGCTTGTGTACTGTGTATGCACAAGAATTTCCCCCTGGGAGTTTCTTATTAGATATGCAGCTTTTTCTGCGACAAATAATTCTTACCTGTGTCTGTATCAAAGCTGACTGTGGCATGAAAGCGCTTGCCATGCTTCAGGATGTCCAAGGTGAGCAGCACCTCTGGGCTCTCTCGCTTCTCCTGGATGCGATTTAAGGCTCGCTCCAGATTAAGCCAGAAGCTGATCTCCTGCAACGCTGTTCCAGAAGCAGGATCTCGGTCCAGCTTGGTCACCTATAAGAAGGCATGCAGAGCCAGCTGTCACCGATAGGGTTTAAAAAATGTTTTCAGTCATGATTTAAAAAAAAAAAAAAAAAAAAAATGCATAAGCCTTAAGATGCTTCCCAACTTCTGTGTACAGCACCTTTCCCAAGCAACTACGGAAATCTCACCTTTAAAACCATAAGCACGTTAAGGGTTGCTCACCTTCTGGATCTCCCTGATCCAACGATTAACCCCTGACTGCAGCTGGTTGAGGAATGTAGGGTCTTCCACTTTGTCACCAAAATCGGTGACCTTGGGTTTCTCCCCACGTTCGTAGCACTGCTTGGCAACGTTGGTGATGATGGGGTGAATGAGGAGGCTGATTTCTGGGATCTCGATGTTCTGCTGCAGATGCAGCAGCCCCATCTCCAGCTCAGCGATCTTCTTCTCCACAGAAGGTGCCATTTTGTCCCCATCCCTGGAGAAGCACATAACATCCACGGAGACATTAAGTGAAGCTGTTACAAGCATCTTTATGTAGGGGGGGGGGGGGGGGGGGGGGGGGGGGGGGGGGGGGGGGGGGGGGGGGGGGGG